>KZ538235.1:71680-111666 GCA_000934665.2 Catajapyx aquilonaris | reverse complement strand
CTCATCCTAATAATTGTACCGTATATTTGATTACTTTATATGTAGAGTACGTTCTGTACTTCTGTCACACTTGCACTTTGCATATGACGTAAAATTTGCATGACCATTCCGCCTACGTCGACAATTAAAAATGCAACAATACACCCGACTTACAGTATATGTCTGCCCACACACACTTATCTCCCCTATACTCTTAACTAAATAATCTCACGCCCACTCGCCTCCCCCATATCACCTTTCTGCGTCATCAGAATCCGGTAACGCACTGCCCACGTCCGTGACAGAATTGTTCACCCCAGCAACCGGAACAGAAACTGCAAGTCTGAAGCTATACGCTTTGGCTCAACATATTTTGTAGCCAATAATAACTGATAAAATAGCTGCTTATTTAGTTACATAATTTTAATAGGGTATCGATTGAAAATTTTCAATTGCGTGGCATTATTAAAATTAAAATTAATTTAATGTTTAAGTGCGAACCTTCCCCCCCTCCCCCAACTCGATATGTCAGTCGGATTGTTCACCCCAGCAATTGCATCTAATACGTTTGATAACCGCTAAAATCGCTGCTTGTTTTGAGCTATGATTCTAGCCTATATTTTATATAATTATTTTAATATATTGTTTTAAAATTACATGCATTTATTTAATCTAATTTAATGTTTATGGTTTATTTGAATACTCCACATTTATTTTTATATGTGAAATAGTCATTATAAATAAATAATATTTGAAACTATTTAAGGTATGAAAAATTGTAACAAATTTTTATATCAATTTTCCACATTTAATTTTACGCTTGTATTAAAGTGACAGTGTATGTAAAATAGGTATATGTTAATAAATAAGTATATAATATGATAATTAATAATTAATTGAACATTTTAAAATATTTGATATAACGTAAAATTTTAACATATTTTTTAAAATATCAACGGTCCACATTATTTTATTTTAAGCTAAATTTTAATTGTCACTGCGATAAACCAGGATATATTTAATTCAGATTGTTGACTCCAGCAACCACACTTTTGATCAAGCAATTGGTTTCAATATTAATGCGACCGGTTGCTGGTGCAAACAACTAGGGTGATAGCCTATATGTAATAGGCGCGAGCTCGTCTTCCGCCCCTCGCCCCCAACCCCCTCCCCGCCCCCCCGTTCCCCCCTCCCTCCCTCCCTTCCCTCCCTCCCCTCCCCCCCACTTGAAGGGGATGCCGGCGCTGTTGGAGCTTCAGTCGAGAGTTGGCGGGCAGACTCGCGGGACTGGCCCGGACACACACTCCCCCGGATTCGGTACAAACACCCCCGGAGTTACCCCCCCACCCACCCCATACAAGAAACCGGAAGAAAAAAAAATATCTTGTTTGTGACACCCCTTGTACTCGGCCTCCCCCATTTTATCAATTGATTGACACATTTTATTTTTTTTAAAGGGTGAGTGACGTTTGTTCAAAGTTTGTTTTGATTGGGGGTGGGGTAAAAAAGTGCGTGCGGACATACACGTGGGGGAGTATGTGTGCACTTGTGCCAATTTTTTGTGCAGAAAAATTTTGCGAATGTTTTTGGATCTGGCTATTTGATTCCCGCCAGGTGGAAGTTCTGCGGTTGAGAAATTCTGCGCAATTTTTTTTGCGACGTTCCCTGCAAATTTCTTCCAAGCGTTTTTGCGAAAATATATTGCACCGTGTATATATTTTTCGCAAATGTATCCGGACAATTCTTGCTATATTTCAATACAGTTGCGTTTATCTATATACCATTTTGCCAAATTTTGACCCGAAATCAAATTGTGCCTCTTTGTAACCTTGTGCATGAGAATCTTAGTCACATATTATCTCATCATAGTAAATTTTTTTGCACAATTTGTACCATGCCAGTAATGAACTAATTGTACCATACAATTCTTCCACAATTTGTGCCATGTAATTGTGCGTATATTGTACTTTCGCACTTTGTGCCACGCAAATTTTGCACAATTTACACCATGCAATTGTGCGTATATTGTACACTGGTAATTTCGCACAATCTGTTCCCTAGAAAATCAGCGCAAATTATACACTGTCACTTGCCAATTTTGACAAAACTGTACCCTGGCATTTTCGCACAATTTGTGACGTAAAATTTTACACAAAATGTACATTACTAATTTTTGCGCAAAATGTACCTTCGCAATTGTATACCGTGAAATTTCTACACAAAATGTACTAAGTACTCTTGCATTTTTTGCACAATTTGAGGCATACAAATTTTGCACAAATTGTATAATTTTTGCGAAAAATTGTACTGTCGCAATTTTGCCGCATTGTACCATGAAGTTCCTACACGGAATTGTATTATTGCACAAATTGTACCCTATAAATTTTTTGCACAATTTGAGGCATACAAATGACCGTCGCAATTTTGCCTGCATTGTACCGTGAAATTTCTGCACCAATTGTACCCTGGCAATAACTATAGATATGTGTCTGTAACTTTTCGCGACAAAATGTATCCAGACAATATTTTGCACGCCGAGTCAAATGTACCGTGCCAATATTTTTTTCTCCCCCTCTACAAATTCGCAAATCCCCGCTGTAAACACACTACTTCATACCGTATTAATACCCCTCCCCCACTACCCCTCCTCTCCCCACAAACTTTACGAGCAGATTTGATAGATCGGTTATATCTTCGCAAAATTGGTGCCCCCCCCCCCCTCTCGCCACATTCCCTGGGGGACGATGAATTTTGCAAGCGGAATCGACTTTTATTGGGGGGAGTTTTTGTCGTGCAAAAGTCCTTGGTAGTACGTAGCGTAGTAATCCGGGTGGTGTAAGTGCACACATTGTAAAGAGAGTGTAAGTGAGACGTGTGTTGTGTGGATTTGCAGTTTGTTGCATGGCTGGCCATCAGGACGAAGAGTGGCCAGCATGGGGGTGCTGCAGGTGAGGAGAAGAAGCCAAGGGATGGCTAGAGCCAGCAACAGTGGTGGTGGTGCTTCTTCTGGTTCCTCATCCGGAGGCACCACCACTGGCTCCGTTGGTGCCAGTGCCACATGCCCAACCACCAGCCCACACAGAAGCGGAAGGTTCCTCCTGCTCAACGCTCTTCATTTCGCCACACTGCTCGCACAAGGTCAGTTTAGACAATTTGGTGCAAAATTTTGTCGCGAAATTTAGCGCAAATATTAAGTACAGAATTGTTCCACATATTTCGACAATTTATGGCAAAAAAACTATCACAAAAACTATCGCCAAAATATATTGCCGATTTATCGCGAACATGTAGTCCAGATATTACCGTCTAACAATGTTCCAGATATTCCGAAAATTGGCATAAAACTATCACGGAAACTGTCGCCAAAATATATTGCTAATTTATCGCGAAAATAGTGCAGATATTAAATCCAACACTGATCCAGATATTCCGAAAATTGTCAAAAAACTATCGGAAAAATTGTCGCCAAAATATATTGCTAATTTATCGCGAAAATAGTGCAGATATTTCAGCCCAACATTGATCCCGATATTTCGAAAATTGTCAGAAAACTGTCACAAAAACTATCGCCAAATTATACTGCTAATTTATCGCTAAAACAGTGCAGATATTCAGTACCACATTGTTAGAGATATTTCGAAAATTGTCAAAAAAACTATCGCCAAAATATATTGCTAATTTATCGCGAAAATTTAGTGCAGAAAATCAGTCCAATATTGTTCCAGATATTTCGAAAATTTTCAGACTGTCGGAAAAATTATCGTCAAAATATATTGTGCCCTTATTGCGAAATATTAGTGCAAATATGGGTAAAATGGGTTGGGAAATGTATTGCGAAAATTCATAATCAAAATATGACCGCAAAATGTATTGGGAATTTATTGCAAAATATTTAGTGTAAATGGGTGTGGAAATTGCGAAAATGTCCAGAAAACTATCGCAAAAACTTTTGCCTACGTGTATTACAAATTTATCGCAAATATTTAGTGGAAAAAATAAACCCAAAATTGCGAAAATTTTAGAAACCTATCGCAAAAATTACCGACAAAATATACTGCGAATTTATGGAGAATATTTAGTGCGGATATTTCAGTCCAACATTGTTCCAGAAATTTCGAAAATTTATTATCAAAATGCGTCGCAAAATTATTGCCTAAATGTACTGGGAATTTATCGCGAAAATTTAGTGCAAAAATATTCAGTGCAAAAATGTGTCTAGAAATATTTTCACCAAAATTCCCTGTGGACTTATGGCGAAAATTTAGTGCAAATATTGAGGGTAACTTGGGTATTAAAATTGCGATAATTTTTAACTATATGTAGTGCAATTTTTTTGACACAATATAGTTCAAATTTATAGCGAAAATTAGTTAAAATATTCGGTGCAGAATGGGTCTTAAAATTTCGAAAATGTATTTAAATATAGCGCAAAAATTATTGGCAAACTGTATCGCAAATTTAGCGGAAAATGGTGTCGCGAAATTTATCGTAGATATTGGATTTATAACGGTTTTAAGGCGAGGGATTTGGGAAAGTGTGGAGAGTTTTTAGTCCGCTTTCGTTAAAAGTGAGCTAAAGAAATTTCGCAAATGTATTGCGAAAAATCGCGCGTGGGATGATTTATCGTCGTTGACGCCAACGCGTGTTGAAGATAGAAGTGTAAAACGTGTTTTGCCCTCATTTGGACAACAATTTTGTGTTCAAAAAAATTTGCACATTTATTGCGAAAATCGCGTTACAATGATTTCGTGTGGTCATAAAACGACTTTGAAAATTAAAATTGTGGAGAGCTCTGAGAATGCAGTTTTTGCGTGTAAAAAGCTGCTTTTGCAGTTTCCATAAGAATTTCTGAGGCGTTTTAGGCAGCTTTTGGCCAAATTATTCGCACTCTCTTAACGGCTGCAGCTTTTGCAAAAACAAGAAAACCTGCGTTTTTGGCACATTTGAAGCAAATTTTGCGACGGAATGTAGATCTGATTGCGCGAAAATAATGTGATGATCTTGAAACAATGTCCCAAATATTTAGGTTGCATTTGCTAATTTTCGCAAAAATGGCGAATGTTTTACGCAAAATGTTGGAGCAGTCCTAGAAATATGGCTAAGAAAATAATATTGGCGCATGTTTCCGACAATTTCGACAAAGTTTTCATTGTGTAATATATATAATGTTGAAGCCTTTTTTGCGACAATATTGCAAATATAGTGTACAGGAATTGTCCAGGCGATTTTCGCAAAAATCAGCAGAGACAGCTGGTTGTACATTAGGGATAAAATTGTGATTCTTACAATACATAATTCGCAAATAATGTCTAGGACAAAAATCTTTGCAAATAAATCGGAGGATTGTTGAGCCCACTTTTGGCAAACTTCTTTTGCAAATATAATGTGTTTATACTTTTTTTTGACAATCCAATATGCGTGAGTCAACTGGAGCCAGGTTTCCGGTGGCGGATCCGCTCCTCGGATGTCATAAACCTGTGCACGGAGTTATATTAGTTTTTTGTGCAAAAAAAAGTTGGCGAGTCTGATTTTGGCACAGGAATCGCGCTAAAAGGAAGTTAGTATTACAACCCATTTTTAAAGCCGGCTCATAGGCATCTGCATGTGAATAAACAAGCTTTTAAGTATGTGCGAATTTTGTGATTGTTTGCGAAAAATCCTGTGCCATTTTTGCAAAGTGCGAGTTTTTGCTAAGATCGAATGTGCATAAAACAGCTTCAGATTCACAATATGAAACATGTCATTACCATATAAGTAAAGCAAAAAATTTTGATTAACAAAAAATTTGCGAAAACTGCTATTTTGCGAATAATTCTATTTCAGCGTATGTTCTTTCAGTCGCGTGAAAAACAAGTAATTTCGCACGTTTTCCAAGTGTTATGCGAGGGGAAAAAAATAGTTTTGCATAGTAGAGTAAATAGCGATGCGAGCATGCGGTGTTTCCGTGCAATTTGAGAAATTTGCATATTTTCAGGTGTTACCTGACCAAGTGCTTTTTTTGCATAGTCAGTAAAGTGCATTTTTCTCACTCTGAGCACCCCGAGTGCAAATTTTTTTAGTACTACAAACAAGGTCGAATAATCTAGCAGCCATTGCAGTGCAAACGATGTTGCAAATATTGAACAAATTGCGTGCAAAAAACTGAAACCAGTTACAATATTTAGTCAAAGGTTAAATCTACAAAATTAACCAAAATTGCGCAAATTATACTGTAACTTGAGCCACATTTTTTTTGTAGGTCACTTGAACTTCACTTGCAGACCTGTTGTTGTGTAATATAGATTTTGCACACACGCACTTTGACCTAGTTCGCAACAATACAGTTTTTTAAAAATGTGCTTCATGTTTAAAAAATCCGCAGTGCACAGGACATGAAGTAATGAGTTATGTGACATGTCTCACTCATCAACCGTATTTTTGGAAGGTAAAATAGATTAGATTTTACCTTATAGATAGGGTGAAGCGGACTGTATTTTACCTTACATATAGACGGTAAACCTGATTATATTTTACCTTTCATAAAGAAGATAAAGCATTATATTTTACCTCAGAGTGAAGCGAATTACATTTTACCTTACATAGAGAGACGGTAAATCTGATTCTCTTTTACCTTACATATAGACGGCAAACCTGATTATATTTTACCTTACATATAGAGACGGTAAACCTGATTATATTTTACCTTACATATAGACGGTAAACCTGATTATATTTTACCTTTCACAGAGAAGATAAAGCATAATATTTTACCCTGTATGGAGATAATTCATAATAAGAACTTGTTATTTGACAATGTATTCACTGCAGGTGTACACCCTGCTATTAGTTAAATAGCTCCCGTCGTGTAAATTGACCCCCCCCCCATTCTCTTTCTAAAAATATGGCTAATTATTGTGCCGCATTGTTGCTCGCATTTTTAAGCGCTAAAAAAGAGAGAGAATCTACATGTGCTCATCTCTCAAACGAAATCAGAGCCAGGTTTCCTTTCAACAATTAGTCTTTGTATAATCCTGACGACCTATACTGAATCACGCCACTTAATTATGAACGCATCGTGCTCGCCTTTTTGAAGCAGATTTAATAATGCAAGAGAGTTGGAGGGAGGAGGGAGTGCGGGGGTGGGAGGGGGGAGCCTTAAATGAATATTTTCTCTAGTTGTTGCACATCATCATAAGGGATTGTTTTTTTGAATATAACATGCTGGGGACGAGATGCCTGGGATGCTCTACTATATAGTCGCATGGGTCGAAAATTACAACGCTGGAATTTTTATTGGAGCCAGCGATAATTATAGAGCACTGGAGGAAAAAAAGTGGAATAACTTCGATCAAGTATAGCGTTTAACAAAAATAACAGCGATCGGTAATAGCATATAGCAAAAATAACAGCGATCGGTAATAGCATATAGGAAAAATAACAGTGATCATGAAGAACAGCAAGAATCAATAACGTCGAACCTGACTAACAGGAGCGAGAATAACTTCTAACAAAAATAACAGCTGTAATAAATTGCATCGATTTGGACTTACAGCTAGAAGAAAATGTGTGTAACAAAAATAACAGCGATTGTGAATAATTATCACCAAGCAGAAATGACAGCGATCAGGAACAGCGCCGATTCGGAAAAGTAGTAGGCAGAAATAGCGTATAGTAAAAAATAACAACCACCGGAAATAGCGTCTAGAAGTGAGCAGAAATAGCGCCGATTCGAAATATCGTCGAGTAGGAATAACAGCGAGAAGCATAACAGCGAACTGGACTAAGTGTGAGCGAAAATAGCGTGTAACAAAAATAACAACGATCAGGAATAACAGTGAACAGGAATAGCATATAACCAAAGTAGCAGCGGTCAGTAATAGCGTCTGGTAAGAATAAGAGCTATCCGGAAAAGCACCGATTCGGAATATCCGTGATCAGGAATAGCGTATAGAAAAAGTAACCGGTCATCGTGAATAGCGTCTAGAAAGAATAATAGAAAGAATATAGCCTAATGGAAATAGTGTCGAGTAGAAATAACAGCGAGAAAAATAACGGCGAACCGGACCAACAGTGAGCAGAAATAGCGTTTAACAAAAATTACAGGAAGAAGCAACAGCGTCGTACCTTAGCCTTAGAGGCGTACTAATTGCGATATAAATTTATTAAAAATATAATTATATCAGTGATGGTTAGAAGCTATTCTGAAATTACTGTTTGTGACATTACCTTATGTAGTTTTTAATAATTAGAAGTGACTCATATTTAACTGAATAATAATTAAATAAATATGACGCGATTGTTCCGTAGTAGTCCGGCTCATTTTTAAAACAAATAACTGCCAATTGCTAATAGTAATTTGCAACTGTCAATGTTGGAAATAATGCGAAATTTGTCAATTGGCAACACTGCGATTCTATGCCGATTCATTGCAAAAGTTTTTGGCGGGGAATTTACTCATATCGCTCTCGCAAAAAAAAGTAAACAATCCAGATGAAAGTTCTGGACCATGGCTATTAGTATTTGCAAAAGAGCGATAGATACGTTCCCGAATATTTAGCTCCAGGTTCTGTGCAACTCGAAATGAGTATGGAGATATGTACACAGTCCAAACTTAATTTTGAGCCTCCCCCCCCTCCCCCCCCCTTTCCCATTTTTAAGCGAAAAAAAAATCATTTTGGGAAAACATTTCAGTACCGGTATCCAGCTTATTTGCGAGGCACTTTAAATGCGAGGGCTAAATGCCATATAGAAGGGAGGGAGTGGCCTGAAACAATTTGCTTTTCCCAACTCCCTGTGCCGAGGCTTGTAATATGACTCTGACGCTGTTTTGCATAAATTTTTGACTAGAAAATTTAGGCGGGGTGCAAACACTGGGGTGGTGGGTGAGGACAGGCCAAACAATGCGATCCCATTTTGCTACCTGGCAATGCCGCCCCACCGGAATGCAAACCCCCTGGTTGTTTACATACCCTCCATACCTCCCCCATCACCCTCCACCCCCACCGTCAGAGAGATAACTTTTTCACACTCGGCCCATTGACATTCTTTCCGCGCGAGGTGATTAAACAATTGCTCTATTAACCGTTGCTCAAACGGTGGGACCCCCCCTCTGTTGGCCAGGGTTCGAAAAACTCTGGCCGGTTGTCAACAGTAAGGGTTGGCACTGTTGGTTACTAATTTACTGCCAGGAGAGGTGGCATCACTGCATTTAGCAAAGACTTGCTAGGTTGCCACATGTATCCGCTAGCAGTTACTCTGAAAAAAAGCGCTTAACAAGTGCTACAGTTATGAAGAAATCACTTGATAAAACACGTGAATTGTGTCCAAGTAAAACATTGGCAACCTTGCCACACATTAAGATATGACAATGGCAGCATTGGCAGGAGACCGAATGCGGCAGGGGCACGCTGTACCTACCTACACCATGACCTAACCCTTCTTCCCGGCGGATACACACATCCTCAGCGGATACATCTTATTCTTCAGCGAATCCACGCCTACCTTTCAGCACATAAAGGTCTAGAAAAGTAGGTAAAAGTGCGGGGTCTCCCGATATGAAACAAATAACAGCTGATAATAACTGCTGTGCGTAGCAGCGTATAATAACTTTATTATACTCTGTCACTCACATCAGTTATTATCAGATAGGCTATTACTGTATTATTTGAAGCAGTAATTATTATTTGGTTTGTTACTGAAAGGAGTCATTGAAGCATATCACTAATAAAAGCAGTTATTGAAGGACATCACTAGTAATAAAAGCAGTTATTGAAGGACATCACTAATAAAAGCAGTTAAGGACAGCACTCATAAAAGCAGTTATTGAATGACATCGCTAATAAAAGCAGTTATTGAAGGACATCACTAATAAAAGCAGTTATTGAAGGACATCACTAAAAGCAGTCTTTGAAAGCTGTTGCTGAAAGCAGTCTTTGAAAGCTGTTATACTGAAAGCAGTCTTTGAAAGCTGTTATACTGAAAGCAGTCTTTGAAAGCTGTTGGTGAAAGCAGTCTTTGAAAGCTGTTGCTAAAATCACTTATTGAAAGCTGCTGGAAAAGAGGAGTTATTGACTGAAAGCAGTCTTTGAAAGCTGTTACTAAAATCAGCTATTAAAAGCTTCTACAAAAAGCAGTTATTGAAGGACGTCACACAGAAAATCAGTTACTAAAATCAGTTATTGAAAGCTGTAACTGAGATGTTACTGTATGTTCTTATTGACAGCAGTTATTAAAGAGATGTTATAGCAGAATAACGACTATATACCTACCGGTTTGCGACGTTGCCGTATTAGACCCGAGGCGACGACGCGACAAGTGACATTTTTGTCTCACTCATCAGAATCGAAATCGATCAAACCTTCCTCTCTTTTCAACCCCCTCTGGAGGCTAGAGAGAGACAGTCTGAAATGAAGACCTAAACACAAAAAGGATTAGGCGCCATTTTGATGGACCACTGGAAAAATGATAATCCATCAATTTGAGCCTTCGCTTTTTCCCCCCTTCCATTTTCTTTTTTTTTTCGAACGTGACGTGCCATAGATTCGGGAATTCTGCCAGGACTAATGAAGCTTCACTTAGCGGGGATATGCCACCTGGGAAGGTGGAACGGACTGGAACGGAACGAGCTGGTGTGGTCAGATATTGGTGATATGTTGCATAGTGTTTGACACAATTTTTTGGGGGTGAATTGGACGGAAATGGACATCTCCGATACGATTTTAGCAGAATCCATATTGCATCCATATTGCAGATACGGCTTTTTTGCTAAGTACACCCATATTTTTTTTTTGCACACACGACACTTGAACATTGCCAATCCTTGCCAAATCGTACGTTCGGTAATGTGACTTACCCCCTACTCTTTTCGCGAATCGATAACTCAAGATTGGGTTAATTGCCCCCCAACGCAATGTGCCACGTATAAAGGGCCCTACTTCTGGGGGCGCTGTTATTCGCAGCTGTGGCCTGGTAGATTCTTCACGATATAATTTGTATCCGTAGGCCCAGGGCAGGTGGCATGTAAAATATGCTAATGGCCCAAAAACCTCCCCCGCCCCCACCCCTCCAAAAACCGGGTGTAGCATAATGCACCGAGGGAAATCGCAATGCAGTGTAAAAATGGATCAAACTGCTCGATTTATTGCGCTAACCAGCGGTGGGATATTTTGGAGCAACAAGATAAATTGCTGTGTACACGCTCCGGTTAATTTTATGGAGAAACTGTTGGTTCAACCCTGTCATGACCTAACGTTCGGAAAATAACTGTTTGCAAAAGGGACTGCTCGTTTAAAACGCACGAGTTTAAAAACACACCAGAGTGCACCAAAAGCAATTTAAATCATTTCTAATAATAATACTAATAATCACAATTTTAATAGCTACTCAACATGCATAACAATAACAAACTGTCACACATAGCTAATAAAATAATGCAAATATTAACTAATAAAATCACATATTAGCTAATAAAAATAAGACAATGTTAGCTAATGAAAATCACAATAATATTAACTAAATTTTTTATTGAGCCATTTATGCAATTTAAATGTTATTAGTTAATATTATTATTTGATTTTCATTATCTAACATATTGGTTATTATCTGTGATTTTATTAGTTAATATGTGATTTTCATTATCTAACATATTGGTTATTATCTGTGATTTTATTAGTTAATATGTGATTTTCATTAGCTAACAGCTACTTTTGTGAATATCATTCGCTAACAGTTACTTTTGTGAATATCATTCGCTAACAGTTACTTTTGTGATTTTCATTAGCTAACATTGTTATTTTTGGGATTTTTATTAGTTATTTATGATTATGTATGATTAAATAATCACACATAATCACATGTAACTAATAAAAATCACACCGAACAATAACTAATAATCATCATAGCGAATTTTGCCCGCCATTTTTTGTTTTGCAGTTCACGCTAACTACTGCATGAAACCAGTGTTTTTTTTTTGGCGAATCATTACTGTAATTATTTTAGTGCGCTCTCAACCTACCTAACTCGAGCCTTGGGGTAGGCGACAATGCATTCAACAATTGAAAGCCTTCGTATTTTATTCACGGGACCTGGTACAGTGTACAAGGGGTTGTATAATAAATCAAAAGGTTCTAAAGCGTGACCTTCTGAGGACCAGAGCAGCCCACTTTGTATGATCAATTTTGGGCTGTGCAAACGACATAATGGGGCTTCAAAT
Organism: Catajapyx aquilonaris; assembly: GCA_000934665.2. Taxonomy (NCBI): domain Eukaryota; kingdom Metazoa; phylum Arthropoda; class Diplura; order Dicellurata; family Japygidae; genus Catajapyx; species Catajapyx aquilonaris. Next base: position 99,497 of record KZ538235.1, on the reverse strand, counting down.
GGGTATGAAATGTCTTGCCAGCTATATTTTTAATATACATATGAAAAATTGGGTGTTACAACAAACGTTCTGTAATGCAATTAACTAAATAATTTATAATCCAGAACACACCAAATGTAACGTATAACCTGTCCTAACCGATCCTATCGTAACCTAATGCTATTATTACAACAAATTGAAGGAATCATTTCATATTTTAATTGCAGTGATTGGAACAGCTGGTATCCAACTAATATTAGCCGCTAATACTAACATTAACTGCGAAATAATAACAATCTTAGTGCCAAAAAAATGTTAAACCAGTAACAAAATCTAAAATAATTTAAACTTCATTTTTAAATAATTATAAAGTGCGAGAGTATCAATATTGCAGCGATGGACGTGCCATATGCTGTACTGTAGGGGAAGGAAGTGTCGTAATTATAGGGTATAATGTAGATCGGGTCAGCACCGTATGCCAACATCGGCCCAACATCAGATGCCAACGTCGGCCCGATGTGACAAAAAGTTAACCCTTTTTCATTGGCCCGACATCGCTCCCCAACATTGGCCCGGTGTCATTCGCCGACATCGGGCCGACGAACTGTGCTACCTGGGAAGTTGTACTGCAGGCGATGTAACTGTCGTAGGCTGTACTGTAGACGATGGACATGTTGTAGGCTGGGCTGTAGGCGATGGAAGTGTCGCAGGCTGTATCGTCCAGAGTGCTCACAACCTAAGTACAGTCTGACTCAATAAAAACTGATTGCTTTATGGAGTCTCCTGGTACTCCAAGGAGGTAAGGTCTGGGAGGATAAACCCTTGACGCAACACTGGAGAAGCCTCGGTTGTAAATGTACGCGTAAAGCGAGCCATTAATACCCGTTGTCACGTAGGGCTGTATTTGCATGCTTCGCACTATGTCTTTGGGGTAGGGGGAAGGAGGAGAAGGAGGCTCTCTCCCCCCTCGAGAGTTTCTCATTACGCTAAGCCCGAGGGGTAATTCGGCAAATCGTTTGACTTCATTTGCAAGGACCTGAAATTCCCCCGCCCCCAAGTAACCTTCCTTCAAAAGATACATTTTGTGAAGGTGATTATAAGTCGTTTGGTGACGCTACCGCTAGAGGGGGTTAAACGTTGTGATTGTTTAGAGGGTTGTAATTAGCACGAGGAAAGTCATTATCGGTAATTAGTGCGTGACATAGATTTTGAAGCCATAAATGAGTGTAATTTAGATGAACAATACAATTTTTTTTTGTGTATGTAAAATTTTGTCAAAATTGCGAAATTTCGCGACTTAATTGGACCCACTTTACATAGGGTCGCGATCGACCAATATCTGAAGAGCTTGTGAAGTGTTGCCATTAAACGCCAGCCAGAACCCACCGAGACTTGGGAGGTAATTAATCGAGAGGCATTCGAGGTTTGCCGCCCTCCTTCCCACGCCTTGTCACCCTTCGGCCCCACAGGTGTTTCATGTCCGTGGAATATTTGACACCCTCCTGCCATCACCCAAAACTAATCGTTTTGTTGAGCTGGGCATGTACAGGGTGATACTAGACTCAATTTTCATTCAATAACTGGGAAAGTGGGGTTGCCGCGTGTGTCTAGGGGGCACCCCAACTTTGAAGGCCGTTAAGTCGCTAACGGTTGCGTTGTCAGCATATAGCGCCTCTACATTTTCGACTCGTATTGGAGCGATCTATCCTTTACACTGTGGGTGGCCGCGTGTGTCTAGTGGGCACCATCAACTTCGATCGTCGCTATGTCGCTAACGGTCAGTTTGTCGCCAATTTGCACCTCTACATTTTAGCTTTATTTCGGGCAAATATACCGCCTACAAGGGTAACCGCGCTTGTCTAAGGACCACCACAACTTTAATCCTTGTTACGTCGTTAACGGTCGGTTTGTCGACATTTCCATCCTCTACATTTTAGCTTCGTTCCCACCGTATCTATCCACTGCAGGCATGATTCACTTGAAATATTGACTTTTGGCGAATTGCGAAACCCAGGATTATCTCTCCCCATCCCGAGCAAGCAACCTCCCCCACTGATTTTGCGACTCCAATCGCAGGCGGTGTCGAATGTCGTCACGTCGTGTGCTTCGCTAGCTTTGAATTTCTAATGAGGACTAATAGCTTTCTCTGCTGCTTATGGAGGCTGGGTGGGGTGGTAGAAGGGGTGGGGGGTGGAGAAGACTATAGCTGCCAGCTTGGAGGAAACTCCTATTAGAGGCCTGCAGGGAGGGGTCTCCTTCTCCCCAGAGTTGAAAAATGGCGCTAATCCGGAAGCCACGTCCAAGAGGCACTTGTGAGGACTCTCAACGACCGGGTTTTGCCGTCAAGAGTGGGAGGGTGGGTTGTACTATAAAAATGGAGGATGCGACTAGAGGAAGGAGGGGGAAAAAATGAAGTGATAGCGAGGACTAACAGTTTCATCCAGCGCGAATAACTCGGCTTGTATTTGCACATTTTGGACGTGAACAGTCTTGAGGACGAAGGAAACTTGTGTCAGTCTCAAAGTTTATGGGACTTGCGAGGTCTTGATGATGTTTGGTTTGGTTTTGGGTGGCCTAGGGGAAAAGGGGATGACAAAGTTGGTGCAGTGTTGCGTCGTAAAAGTGCGGATTTGTGATGTTAATGTGATTTTATGGGAGATCTGACATCAGATGTCCAGATAGATCTCGAAGGATTGAGTAGTAATAAAAATAAATAAGGAATAAATAATAAATGTTTCAAAAATTAAAACGAGTAACTTTTGCAAATAATAACACCTAAATACATTTTCAAATAATAATACATAAATACATTTTCAAATAATAATACATAAATACATCTTCAAATAATAATACATAAATACATTTTCAAATAATAACACACAAATACATTTTCAAAAAATACATAAATGCATTTTCAAACAATAATACCTGAATAGATTTTTCAAAATAATATTAATAATACCTAAATACATTTTTCCAAAATTAATATTACCTAAATACATTTTTCCAAAATTAATATTACCGGTACCTAAATACATTTTTCAAAGTTAATAACAATAAGTCAAATTTACTGTTAACAATAAGTCAAATTTGAAATTAATATTAAGTACTTTTTCCAGTAACCATAAGTAAGTTTTGCAAATTGCAATAAGTGAATTTCGCAAATATTTGCCTGATAATAAGTGAATATTTCAATGAGAACAATTTATTACGATAAAAGTAAATTAATAATAAAATTAACATTATTGGTTGATAAAATAAATAAACAATTATAACCAAATTTAAGTAACGAAAATGTTAAAAACAAAAACTTAGTTTTTGCATATAAAGATTAATTTATAATGTAATAGCACTAATAGGCATAATTAAATGAATGGAAATATATTGTAAAATACTGTAATTAAATAAAGTGCACAAATAAATAGTGTTAAAATCCGGATATCATCGCCTGAGGTAGTAATATGATGTAATATTTGCAAGCCCCTGTTACTCTGGACCCCCATTTTTTGCAAACAGCGACACTTTTTTCGCTCGCTAAACTAACAGGCCTATCAGCAGCGTAGGTGGCATCAAATTACTCCGTAAAGTTAAAAAAAAACTCACCCATGCAAAGGGTTTATCTTTCCATTACAGTGATGACATTACCCGAAGCGACTTTTTAACACGTGTATTTACAAGGTTTATACAAACAGGACTCTTAACGTGAAAAGTACAAGGTGAGTCACCTAGCCTCCAGCAATGTGGATATAACCTGGTAGGTTTGCAATAAATTTTTTTTGCAAAAAAGTGTCACGTTATTTTTGCTGACTGTTGAACCATACCATATGTCAAACCCCCTGCCGAAATTCAATCCACTTTTTGCAAAAAAAAAATCCCTGAAATTAATACCACCCCACTATTTTTTTCTGGCCACGAAAAAATCCGGAGAAGTCTACCGTAAAATTACCAGGTCTCTGAACACGCGACAGTAACTTGCTCATTTTTTTTAAACGCAGTTAGGCGTATACACCACGCTCGGATTACATGCCATGTAATAAAATCTTCGGCTTCCCCCCCCCCCCCCCAAAAAAAAATGGGCAACTATAATATGCGTAACGATTGCTATTGAAGCCTATGTTATACGGGGTGGCGTGAAACCTGATCGAAATCCGGGCCCCCATGGTTTTGAGTTCATCTTGTTAGGACCCACCCCTCTGCATATGTCGCTCTCAGGGGTTGATGAACACGCCAGATGCCAGATATTGTGCTATGCAACCAAACTCCTCTCATTACTGGATCGTTACCCGGATTTTTTTTGGTGGGGGATGCTCCGGAACCAAATCTGGGAGCTTGTAATAGTCTTATCTTTTTGAATTAATATTATCCGGGGCAAGCAGATAACTCTGGGTTGGAAGCACAGAATCCGGTTAGTTACAAGCGGGGGGGTATTGTCATGGCCTGCCGACATCACGTGGTCTGTAGGGGCGTGGCCGTGACGTACCATATCCGTCACATAGCTAGCGGACAGGTAGTCGCCATATCCCTCACTAGATGGCACATAAAAATATAATTTTTTGTGAAATGTGCAAAAAATAAAAATGTTGAAATTGTTAAAATTTTTAACATTTAAAAAAGTTTAGATTTGTTTAAAATTAAAATATAACGTAGAAAGATAGTTACTGTGACATATCCTTCACAGGTGGCGGGCAGAGAGTACCATATCCCTCACATAGATGGGACAAAATATTGCAAAAATATTTTTAAAATTATTCTGAAATTTTTTTAATTTGTTAAAAATTATAACAAATATTATGTAAAAATTGCAACAAATATAAATAAGTTATGTAAAAATTGCGACAAATTTTAATTGGTAAAAAATTGTAAAATATTCAATAAACTTATAAATTTATTCTCAAAGGGTAGTACCATATCCCTCACATTGAGGCGCATAGCCACTCTCAGGGCCATGCGAGTATAGTAGTGATACTGCTGACAAACAAACGGAAAGACAGACATAGCCGATTAGTAGGTGCAGCAAGGGGCCGATGGATCATTGCCATCTTGTCGCAAATGATTTTTTTTTCGACTTTTTTTGAGTTAAAGTCTGGGGATTTCCCAAAAGGCGAATTCATCATGTGTGATTTGCATTGTTGAGTCAGTGTTACTTGTTGCACCGGACACACAGCATCAAGCGACTAGAACAAAAGCCTGTGGTAATTACACTGTAATTGACAGATTATGTTGTCAGTGTTTTAGCTGGTTTTGGAAGTGGGGTGGGTGGGCGGGCTCTACCCCCCTCCCCCCACCCGGGGCAGCTCCGGGCCTCGAAATATTGGGGGGTTTGTTTTCATGGCTGTGATGCCAACAATAGTTTTGCCACAATTATTATAATCCCGGAATTTTCGCATAATAGCCGGCCGTGCAGGGAGTTACATGTGTGGTGATTGAACTGTGATTGAATTGTCGCCTGTTAATTTATAATATGAGCGGACGCTGGGAGTTCAAAAATTAATTGAGTTGCAAAATTACTGAATGGTGAATATCACGTTTTGGATTGTTCACTCCAGCAACTATATAGTTAGAAGCAGCAATGCAGTTGTTGATGAGATAAACAATCACTATAACTAGGACTGACGACGTGGGTGTTTCATCGTCCCGAATATTACTTGGTGTAATATTATTTTCAATGCTCATTTTATTCCCACTTATTGTAATTTTTATTTATTTATTTATTGCATTAATTATTTATTATGTTATTTTTATATGTCATGTTTTATTATTTATTATGTTATTTATTATAATAAGGTATATTTTATTACCGGTATATTATTTACATTATCGTCTATTTTATTATTTCATTCTTAATTCAGTAATTGTTCCATTTTTTATTTTTTTATTATTTTTTGTTATTTATTATATTCGTTACACTGTTTTAAGTATTTAATGATTTCAATTTATTATCTACAACATTTTGTTTCAAATAGCTAATATTTTAACGGTTGTTGAAGAAACTCGTTCAGTATAGCTAATAGAAAACCTCAATTGAAGCCCATATTGCCGGGCACAATGTTATTTCGAGTACTGGGCATATATCACATGGAAAATACTGATGCTGAAGTACGATCTGCAGAGAGGCGTATGTGCATTTGGGTTGTTATCGCAGAGTTTGTACGAAAACATCCATTATAGCCATGTAAACACAGTAAGGACAGTGTTGGAGCGACACGGTCAAAAGAGCAATTTGCAAAGTAATAATACACCAATGGTTAGTTAAAAAAATTTATGCATTAACGCTGGCAAGCACCGCTATTGAGGCCTAATATTTTCCTTTCAAATATCTCTGTGTATGCCTATATGGCACGTTGGCACCACTGAATTATTAATATTAATTATCGCAATAATTATTATTACTACACAGTTATTTCAGTTGTAATGAATATTGCTTCTCATGTTACTGTGTGTCATTAATAATAATTACATCACTCTCATGAAGTTGCAATATTTGATGTTATGAAACCGTAATAACATGCTATAAAGTGTAACTGATATTGTATTTAATAGAAATTTATTAAATGCATCATAATAATCTGCTTTCTGCCAACAGAATTAAATATAAAACTGGCTGAAGTGTTATCTATTTGTCCGGGGTGAGTCATCAGTTACTACTACTACTACTACTACTACTACTACTACTACTACTACTACTACGACTACTATGACTACTACTACTACGACTACTATGACTATTACTACTACTACGACTACTACGACTACGACTATTACTACTACGACTACGACTACGACTCCTACGACTATTACTACTACCACGACTACTACGACTACGACTAATACGACTACGACTAATACGACTACGAGTCTACGACTACTGTGAGTAAGTTATTATTACTGCAACGACTACGACTATTACTACTAAACTGCTTCCCGTCACACAACCTTGAGAGAAATGTGAGCCATATATACGAGGGATATGGTACTACGTTTGTCATGTTTAAATTTCATTTGTATGTTTTCAACTGCGCAAAAATAGCTTCTAAAAATAACTGTTTAATATTTATAGCCAACTTTATGGCTATATGCGGATAACGTGCTACCCGCGAGGCGTATGCAACCTTCCTGGCACATCACACAAACCAGCCTACCGCGTTACAGGCGTAAATATTCCACACCCTTGGTAGTACCCCCGCCTATTACTATTTCTGCAAGCCTCTGGTTTAATTAGTGCGGCCCCGAGGCGCAGGCTGCGCTGCAAAGATACGCCCCAAGACCCATATACTGCAAAACCCTGATGCTAACAATAGACACACTCTACCCCCTTCCCCCCTCTTCATAGACCCTCCCTTCCCCGCCACACTAACTAGATGAAATATTTATTACATCCAGCCCAGGCTGGTGATGTGTCAGGGATAAAACCGAATTTAGACTCTCACGGTATGACTTTTTATTTTTGCGCTTGCTTGTCAGGCTATCCGCAGGGAGTTACGTAACCCACGTTTACTCCAAGTCACTTTACTATTACATAAGAGTAATGAAAACGGACCTTTTATTACTTTTGAAAAAGAAAAATGTACATTGTGGACTGTACTTTCAAATAATATGGCACACAAAATAAATAAAGTCTGTGGTGAAATAAATACCGGTTCCCAAATAAACACAAAAGTGAATAAATAAGTACTAGTTCCTCCTCCCATCCACCAGAGGCGCTGCCTCCTCCCATTGCACCGGCGCAGAACGAGAGTCAATCGGAAGCGCCGCGCCGTGTAAACAATATTCTACTGGCCAACCAGAAGCCCCTCACACATACAACTGTTTTAAAAGTACACATGAAATTAAAAATAATTGGTAAATATCTATAAATACTACTTCATTTACCTGGATAGCAGTTATTTTTTTGTAGCTTGTTGTGTCCCTAACCATGTGCCCCATTCTATAACTGCTATAGAATGGGGCACATGGTTAGGGACACAACAAGCTACAAAAAATAACAGCTATCGGGCGATATCCGTTATCAAAAAGTGACCCACGAACCTGGAACACCCCGTATATTAAATTTAGAAATAATATAAATATTTGTAAACATTTATGTATAGATGTCACCCGATGAATTTGTATCGCTTTTACTTTCAAACAAACAAACAAATCTAGGTTAAAAGGGCTTATAATGTAAAGTTTGTCGGTATGTCCCATTTCCCTCCCCTTACCACCCCCGCCCCTCTATCCTTGGTAAATAAACACGTAATTAAATAAATAATACATAAATAGTAAAATAAAAAAGAAAATAATAATTAGCACTAAAATAAGCCACATATAAATACAACATATCAACATCATGTATTATATTAAATTAAAACCAGCTAATAGATTAAATATTAAACCATTTAATTCGCGTGATAATATGGTAAAATTATAGCCTTTTTCATTTTCAAACTATATTATAAAACCCCCAAAAGTGTAATAATAATAATAATAATAATAATAATAATAATAATAATAATAATAATAATAATAAATTTCTTGACTTTTGCGATGTGATATTATTTATGTCTGCAAATCCGTCAATATGGGACGCCCTTGATTGAGACACGCACCGGGGGTGATCTAATAAAGTCCGAGCCGCCACGGTTAGGGTGGGCCATTTTTTGGGAGGGTCTAGGGAGAGGCACCCCCCCGGTCCGCTCCTCCTTCCCCCACTTCCATCCCCCCCAGCCCCAGTTGCAACCGCAGCAGGAGGCTAATAGGGCCCACCTGTTTATCGGTGGACGCAGCCAACGGAGCAATAAAAATGTTTTATGGTCCGTCTGGTATGGGAAGTTGGCACGGCATCTCCTAATTTCTCGCCGGACCAGGGAAAAATAAAGGTAATAAAAATAGGGCGGATAGGCCAAGGGGTAGGGGGGGGGGGCAAGCTCTCTATTTTTTTGAGGGGGGTATATAGGATTTTAGGAGCGAGATGGGACAAGGGGGGAGATAGACATGAATCATATATTGGGGGAGTTTGGGGATGAGAGAGTGAGTGGAGAGTATATAGAGGGCGTGGTCCAAAAATTAGGCAAAATATTTGGTGGAAAAATGTGCAATTGCATGGTTGTATACTGGTTGAATGTACGGAGAGTGTGTACCCATAAATATGTCAAAGGGTTTATAGTATGGGGTTTAGGGAAGAAAATTAAATTAAAATAAATAGTTGCACACTACTATAACAGGTGAGAAATATTTGAAATTATTTTTAATTGGACCCAGACTTCTTCAATTTATTTTTGAAGCAATATATTTACTACTGGATAAATTACAATGGAAATATAATTTTGTCATGTAGCTTATACAAGTATTTGTGCAAATATTTTGCCACATGTATGAATATTTTTCCACATACTTGTAAGAATATTTTGCCACATGTAAGAATATTTTTTCATGTTTTTTTTTAAAAAAACTTATATTTCTCAACGAATATTTTGTGCGCAAATTTTTTTTCTCAAGTAATAACATCCCGAAATATTGTGCAAATTCGTCGAAAATAAGTTAAATAAAGGGAAATGCGTTTGCAAATTTGGAGCATGTTATATATATTTTTTGGCACGAACAGCATCGAAAATTATAAATCTATTTATATGCAGATCTCCTTGAATGAGAAAATATGCAGTTTAGCGTGATGATTAGTTATTTTTAACCACCAGTAACTTAATTATAACCAAAAGCATTTTTGCATGACTAGTGGTCATTACAACTAATTTTGGCTCAGGTTAATTACGAATAATCACGCAATTCCCACAATATTCGGCATGATTATTAAATATTTATCACTACATATTGAAACAGTTTATTTCAAACTATAAAAAGAATCATTATAGCTATTTATTTGAACAGTTACTATAACTAAGTTATTATATTGAAATAATTTCTTCAAGCTTCTGTACTTGAAACCATTTTTCAAACTATTTATTTATACTGTAGCCATTTAAATGTTCAAAACTACTTTTAATAGCTTTTAATCGAATGATTAATTCATTTTCCTACACCTTTTGCTAACTATTCATTTTGTAGAGTTCTATTGAAATACCTAAAGCTATTATCACTAATTAATTCTGTAACCTATTTATAGAAATATAAAGCTATTATTTGGAACTATTTTAAAACCTGTTCATTGAAATGTAAAACTATTACTTTAACCAATTTCTTGAAAATGTAGAAGTATTATTTGTTAATCTCTATTTAAAATGACTATTTTAAAATTTTTAAACAATTCAAACTATTTGTTTATCTCAAAGTTAGTGAAATATTTTTCAGTTATTAATATCTTCTAGCTATGCCTGACACACTCAAAGGGTAATAGCCCTTCCCCCCCATCTGTCTGTCCCATTGTTTATTCAGGCTAGAAAAACATTAGCTTTCGAAAATTAGTTAGTGTCAGACATAGTTGGCAACAGGTAAAGAGACACGTCGCAAAAATATATTCGTCCCGATAATAATCATAATAGACTTTTTTTCACTTAAAAAAACTTACATGCAGAATGCGGCAACACTTCCACCAGAGGGCTCGCCTTTGCCAAGTTTACCAAAAAAAAAAAAAAAGGAAGAAGAAATAGCTGGTAACTGAACGCGTTCGAGACAATTTGTTTTCCTTTATTGACGTGTCTGGGGGCTTCCACTGTTTCGTCTGTTTGTTACAAGTAGTGCATTTGGCAAGTGGCCATTCTTGGCTGGCTGTTCCTCCTTTTGCAAATCCTTCTTCCGAACCCACCCCCAAAAAAAGAGAACCAAAAGCGAGTATTTTCCGTAAGTAAGTGGCGCCTCTAGATTGCCACCATCCTTCGTCCTAAGCTGCCAGGACAGCCCCCCCTTAAAATCCTGATACACGTTACTAACAACAACAGCAAAAAAAACTTGCGAATTTTTTTCGCCCACAATCTTAACGAATTGCACAGCATTTCATATTGAACACGGGTGTTTTTATCGATATACTGTAAAGGGAAAGGCACTAGATTTCCTGTAGAGTGTTGTTTGTGTTTCCGACCCTGATCATATATTTTGTCTGGCCACTATTTNCCCCCCCCCCCCCTTAAAATCCTGATACACGTTACTAACAACAACAACAAAAAAAACTTGCGAATTTTTTTCGCCCACAATCTTAACGAATTGCACAGCATTTCATATTGAACACGGGTGTTTTTATCGATATACTGTAAAGGGAAAGACACTAGATTTCCTGTGGAGTGTTGTTTGTGTTTCCGACCCTGATCATATATTTTGTCTGGCCACTATTTTTTGGGGCCGCTATATATGTGGCGACACTGTTGGCTCCAGTGGACGAACCAGCCAACCAAAGTTTTTGCCTCATTTACTGCCAAAAAATATTTGGACGACGAATCGGACCATATTATTTATTTATTCATTATTCATTCATCTATTTTAATTTATTTATATTTATTTATGCATTGATCTATCTATTTTAATTAATTAATTAACCTTTATTTATTTATTTATTTATTTATTTATTTATTTATTTACTTATTCGTTTGTTTATTAGTAAGACCATTGCCATCATTGATGCGTTAGTGTCATCTGTATGACCATTGGGTGACCGCACCAGTCCTACTGTCCATCTTGTGGCCCTGCCAGGCACGGTACGTCGCATATGGCCGATAATTCTAATTTCGAGCGTGAGCTGAGCGCTTATCATGGGTTGTGACATGCCAAGCTGTCCGCCTTGTGCGCCGTAGACCAACGAACGTTATTGTGGCTCTCCCAATTTTCCATAGCAACCCGTTGCCATTATTGCCTAAATTCAACACCAAATGGGAAGTGAGACAAAGCCTATCATAGAATGATGGGTTGATCCTCGGGGTCAAAAGTCTTCTTGAGTCTGACCCTGTATAGTTGAACCCTATCCGGGACGTCCATCTAAGGCTGCCCTTTTTTTTTGAAGGACGGCTCCGGAACACTGGCCTTTCTTGTGCCTGCCACATGATAAAATGGGCCAGAAAAAGGACCCTTCGTGTGTCAGAAATGAGGGATTGGAGGGTTGAAGTGGGGTAGGGCGCCGGGTGGGGAGGGCGGTCGCTTTGATCTACATGCTGTTTGTTGCCCCCATTGCACCGACACCACTTCATGCTCACACCCAGGATCAAAAAAAGATTATCCACTGCGTGAAGTGTCTATACACATAGCGATAGACCAACGATAGGCCTATGAGAGGGTAACAGCGCCCCTGGTGGACGAGTATGGCTGGCCTAAATTTTTCGATCTTTTTAATTTGATATCAAGTTGATCTCACAATGAGATCATTTTTGATCCGTTGATCCGCAATGGCGCCACTTACCCTCTAAGTCCCTACTCTTGTCTCAAGTAGGCGTAAGTAAAGGCATACAGTTTGCGACCTTTTGTGTGCCTTGCCGGGACGTTAATTTCTCTTGCGTTTTGAACACTACCTCCCTTCCCCACTCTATTACTCAGAAATAGCTGCTTAGATGCCCTTGCAAAGTTTCGCCATCGATCCTCCTCCTCTCTCCCTTCCCTCCTTACCATTCTTGAGTGCACAAACCTCTGGGAAATAAATTATCGGGTAGCACATGTTCTTAGCACATGCGTGTTGCCATGCACAATTTATGGCTCAACAATATGAGGGGACCTTTTGTTGCGGATTGTTAGGATTTGGATGTGGGTTGGGGGCTTCACACCTGTGGCATGCACAGGTGAGGTTCCCTAGCCTCTAGCTTTGAGCGGAACGTCTCGTGTAATACTACGCACGTTAAAGGGTCAACCCTTGCCATTTTAGTCTGATTGCGCATGCGCAGAATTTCCTCATGCCCTACTGCGCACGGCTTAAAGTTTAAGCTCCGCCCCTTTAAGTCCCCTAAAAGGGGTTGAGCTTAAACGTCAAGTCATGCGCAGTAGGACTGTAGCAGGTTTTGCCCATGCGCAATCAGACCGAGTGGACGGAGATTGACCATTGAACGTCCGGAGTAGATCAGAAGGATATTATGCGCATGCGCAAACAGACAAAATGGGCGGATCGTGCCCTTAAAACGTGCGTAGTGTGTCCACAAGGCGGCCTAATGAAGACACAACGCCTTGTGCTTGTGCCACTATCAACGACCCATAAGCACGGCCTGATTCGACCTCTGGATAACGAGTTGACCCTGCAGGCGCGTGATGATGGAACCCAACAAGTGCTGGGGGGAAATTTAATGGTCCTGAGCCTGCGTGGTGCCCAGGGATTGGACGTAGGATTAATTGATGAGAGAGAAGGTTGCTGGTGTTGGTACGTGACGGTCAAAGGTGGCGCAGGCACAAGCTGACTTCGGACTCAACTGATGGATATGGATGGTTTCACATGGTGACAAAAAATACAATGTCATTTTGGATGAGGGGNGGTCCTGAGGGGAAATTTTGTCGCTTTGGCGCATGGCCACTTGCCGGACCCACGCTCAATAGTAGTGCAATAGGCGCAGTTGCTGCGTGGGACTATTGCACTGGGCTTTTTTTTGTGTTGCTCTCGCAGCGCAATTGGGGCTAATGCGGCTGGCGGTTTGTAGGGTAATTAGATCATGCGTGCTGATTTTTTTGGGGGTACTAAATGCAGAATTGTAAATGCCAAAATTTAAGGGTTTGATTTGTACTATTTCCAAGCTTGTATAGCGTCACATTTTGGCTCATTTAAAAAAAAAAAACTTCCTGAGCTCTGAAAAATTTATAACCGGTTGTTGGTAATTTATTCATGCAAGTAATTCTTTGCGATTCCTCCTCCGGTTGCATCCGGAGCCACTCTCCGGGTGTGTCTTCCGGGTCATGAATGATTGAGTGTTGGTCCAGGTATTATGAAAGAAGAAATGGTGCGGGCAAAGTTGGTGAATTATGTAGAGTTTTCCAAGAGAGAAATATTTGGACCAAAAATGGCGGAAATCACGCTCTAATAATAATAATAATAATAATAATAATAATAATAATAATAATAATAAATAAATAAATAAAGCCAAAGAGCAATTACTAATTTATTCCGTAAACACAAAATAAGGAATAGGCCTAAATATATGATATACAGGGTGTCTCAACTTTTTTGTCCGAACAGTAATCGGAAAATTGCACGTAGCTGCTACTTTATACGCAGTGACTTGCAAACGGGGATTTTTCGGAGGAACGGTGAATATTCCCTACGAATCGTAGGTTGAAGTGGCATATACGTGCTGCAAGCTGAAAATCGAGGGTCAAGCCTAGAAAAAACGGGGTCACACATGCCATGTGATGTGTGACCCTCTTTCTTCCCCATACCCCATTCATCCGACAAATCACCGGTTGCAAGTCACTGCTTACAAAGTAGCAGCTACATACAATTTTCCGATAACTGTTCGGACAAAAAAGTTGAAACACCCTATATAAAATAATAAACAATTCTGCATTACATACAGTGCAGTCAGACAAAATATTTACATTGTTTAGCAACATTTTACCTAACACATACTATAGATATATCCTGTGTTATTTTCCCCAACCAAACCCCTGATTGAAAATTTATCCTGATTCTACCCACGGAATTAGTCGCAAAATCGGATGTCAATTACACTCTTTTTTTTTTGAAGCCGTGTGTTTACAAACGAGGCCGGATTTGACTATGTCGTTGGTTTTTGTAGGCGGAGTGCGCTGTGGCGTGAACTACAGTACGTCAGTTATGTGATTGTAAAGCTTCATTCACACGTGTCCGGAATGAATACATACAGGTGGAACAGGAGGGGTATACGTGATGATGTTTTCCAAATAGGAATCATAATTTTTTTGCGATTTTTTTTGCACATGTCCGTTTGTATGTGTGTGTGTGTAGAGGATGAAATAAAGCGGTAACTTGTTCGGAGTGCTGTCAGTACTGCAGCTTTTGATCTCCAGATTAGGTCTGGTCCATACACTGTTTAGGTCAGTTTTTTTTGCAGAAAGGTAAGAGTGCAAAAAAAATTATACGTGCGAAAAGGGCATTTGGAGCTCTCATACGGATTAATTTGATCTGCGTGCTGCGTGATATACTTCGTTAAAAAATTATTAATCTGCAGTTGACAGAAGCAAAAGGGTGGTTCAAACGAAGCTGTCTGAACTAGTTAGTGCAATTCTGTTGGAAAAGTGCTGTGATTTATAGCCAAAATTTGTTTGTGAAAATGATTGGAACGAATTTATCCATATATCGGCTGATTTTATGAGTTTAGTTTTAAAAAAACTACATAGTTGTGTCAAATAATTTGTGACAGTTTGCTCAGCCTAAGTTCGCTCTCCTGTCATTGTCTGAAAGAATGGTCACAAAATAATGAGCATTATAAAAATAGGCCACAACCGCTTCCTTCCTTCCCTATCCCTGGTCCCATCCAATGGTGGTAATCCACCCCCCCTAAGGGAGCCAAAGGCTCTAGCACGGGGTATGAAATAAAAATATAAAAAATAAAATGAGCATTATAATTATGATGTGATTGGCTAAAAGACTTGGCCCCAACAGAGCATGACTTTCTCTGATTGGCTGAAAGTGTGGCCCCCTTATGAGCATACTTTGCTGTGATTTGCTCAAAGCGTGACCCCAACTGAGCATAGCTTTCAATGATTGGCTGACAAACTGGGCCCTGCCTGAGCATGCCATTCTGTGATTAGTTGAAAGACTGTCCTTCACCTGAAGATGACTTGCACTGATTGGCTACACGATTAGGCCCCAAATGAGCATAGTTTCCTGTGATTAGCTCAAAGCGTGACCCCTAACTGAGCATAGCTTTCCATGATTGGCTAAAAGATTGGGCCCCGCTTGAGCATGCTGTGCTGTGATTAGTTGAAAGACTGCCCTCCAACTGAAGATTACTTCTGATTGGCTACACGATTGGGCCCCAAATGAGCATAGTTTGCTGTGATTTTCTAAAAGGGGACCATCTGTGCCTAGCGGTGCCTAGTTTTCAAATGAATGATTGGCTAAAAGACTGGACCCCCCCCCAAATATGCATAATAGAGCGGTCAACAAGGGTGCTCCAGCTTTCCTATACCAGCAAGCCTCAGGGTGTCAGACCAGACCAATTTTAGATATGTTTCCTTCCCAAAAATTGTCTCCAGAATAACCCTCCATCTCAGGAGAGCCTCGCAGGGGAAAAGGAATGAAAGTGAGTCCTTTTTGGGGAAACAAGTGGTGGAGATAGCGGAATGCTGGGAGGGGGGGGGACCATCTCCCACGGAATAACTTGAAACTCCTTTAAAAATTTTTTCCTCCAAGGGTCGAGTCTAGCAGGGGGAAGGGCGCCGACTTGGGGTCTATCGACTTGCATATCCGAGTGCAAAATGCGTGCCATCCGTTCTTTTCATTGCCTGATGGAACTGGAATTCGGGCAATTTGAGGCCTGGAGAAGTGTAGGGGGTCTCTCTCGCTCTCTCTCTCTCTCTACCCCTTATGGGGGCAAAACCTTCCTTCTGGAAGTTTGTTGCTCCAACCGTGGCTCCCACTTCTTTTCCTGGTTTTTTGCCCACCATTTTATTGCCAGGGCCATGGACATGAGATATGCACGGACCGCCACCCTTGGGAATGTTAAGCCTGGCCGTACGAGACGCGTTGCCGGAAAGAATAGGGGAAGGACATCACTTCAAACGGGGAGATGCACTCTAGATCCGAGGGTGGAAGAGATGAGCATTCTTTGCCCGGATATCTGATGTGCCCAAATTTAGGAAATGGTGGAGGCACAGGGTGGGCGAGAGAAAATTGATTTGCTCCAGGCTATGAGGAAATGACTCGCTGTGATTGGCTACACGATGGACTCCAACTGAGCATATTGGCTACACGGTCAGCCCCAACCAAGCATGATTGGTTACACGACTGGCCCCCAACCGAGCATCATTAGCTGTTATTGGTTTCACGATGTGCCCCGATCGAGTATGATTGGCCTCTGAGCCCCGACTGAGCATGATTTTATTTTATTTGCTGCACGATTCGTTCCAAACAAGCATGCCTTGCTGGGTTGGCTACAAAACTGGGCCAAAATCGAGCATGATATGCTGTGATTTGCTACACGACTTGGCCCCAACAGAGCTTGATATGTTGTGATTGGCTGCAGGTAGGCCCCAACCGAGCATGACTGGTGACACGACTGAGCCCCGATTGAGCATCATTCGCTATGATTGGTTGCACGGTGGGCTCAAACCGAGCATGACATGCTGTGATTGGCCACACGACTGAGCCCCGACAGAGCATGATTTGCTACACGACTTGGTCCCAACTGTGGTTGGGTACACTAATGAGCCCTTACCGAGCACCTTTTGCTATGATTGGCTGCACGGTTGGCCCAAACCGAGCATGACTTGTCATTGGTAATACGACTAAGCCCTGATTGAGCATAATATGTTGTGATTGGCCACAAGGCTGAGCCCGGACTGCGCATGACTTGCCGTGGTTGCCTACACAACTGGACCAAAAACCGAGCATGACATGCTGTGATTGGCTACACGATGGGCCCCAATCAAGCTTGAGTGGCCACACGACTGAGCCCTTACTGAGCATCATTTGCGATATGATTGGCTACACGATGGGCGCCAACCAAGCATGATTGGCCACACGACTGCGCCCTTATTACTCAGCATAATTTGCTATGATTGGCTACACTATGGGCCCCAACCAATCATGATTGGCTACACGACTGAACCCGTACTGAGCATAATTTGCTATGATTGGCTACACGACTGAGCCCTGACTGAGCATCAGTTGATGTGATTGGCTGCATGACTGGGCCCCAAGTGAGCATCATTTTCTGAATATGCCCCAACTGACACTGTAGTAAGCATAGCTAACTTTTCGCCTCTGACTGAGCATGCACAAACTGTCCACTAATTGTGTCCCTTGCGTCCCACCCGTTAACTCCGCAGACGTCTTGTTGTCTCCCCAGCTACAAAAGCGATACATTTTTGCAAAGTTCCGAGGCGTACTGTACCGGCGGCGCTCGGGTATATACATTAAGCGTGCCTGCAGGAAGTTTACAGCAGTGATTACTCACCGAAAATGCACCTCCAGTCCTCGGGATTTCCCCGGAGATATTAGGCCGAGCGAGAAATATTACGAGCGAACCGGTCGTAATCTCATTTCAGTCCCGGTGTCATATGTCAGTTGTACGTGTCGCGGAGTTTGGGTCATTTCTACTTGGGGGCAGACCCCCCTTCTCCAAGTTGCTAACTTTATTCTGAGTTGAAAATTTTGGGTAGGGGTGGGACGAAATAATGTGATATCAAAGTATTGTCTCTTTTTTTGCTTCTTCCAACCCTTGGATTTTAGCCTCGTCTGTTGCGCTACAATTGGCGAATGACTATGTTAAAATATGCAAATGATAGAGCGGCGCAGGCCAGCTTGCACATTCATGCCGCAGTGCCTTGCTGCTTTTCCGCACATAATGCACGGCTTCCTGGTCCTGGCCACTGTTGTAATCTATTACATAACTGCTCATTAATATTTAATTTTGAGTACGTGGTGGGGGGGGGGGGGTACCAGAGAGGGAGTAAATACATGGCAAACTCTAATCCTTGTTTTGGTTTGTAAGTGAAAGCAAACACTGGGGGTGAAATTATACAGGGTGTTTCGTGATGATGCGGAGCAGCTTACAGGGTGAATTAGTGGTCATTAGGGATAATTATTCCGGAGAGATTGATGGAATAATTGGCCCAATCTTGGCAAAACTGTCCGGGTAGTGCCACATCCCTCACATAGATGGTACACTAGATGCACCTAGCTGGTGACTTACCCCGGACAAACAGAGCCACAAACTCAAGCAAATTATATGTATGATTTTTTGCAATGTCAATAATAACTTGTTGATTTTTATCCAATTTTTGAATTATTTTTGAAGCCTGCCACAGTACTATAAAAGGCGATTTTGGATCAATCCATGTCGCCATTAAAATGCAGCCTCTTAAGTAAGATGGGCTTCAACTGCAGTTATTTTTATCCGTTTGTTATTGCATACGGTCCTAATTGGCCAATAATTTTTTTGGAGAAATCAGCACGAGTGTTTCCAACTCAAATGGTGGCATTTTGGGCTCATGTTATATTATAGTCTCTCTCTCTCTCTCTCTCTCTCTCTCTCTCTGGGCGTCTATAAAGCAAGGGTAGTGTTTTATACCCAGGCCATTGAATCATTCCCTCGGAATGGTGGTGGAGAGCTGCTATGAATAGCCCGGCGATTTTTATGAATATTGCTTTGTCAAGGTTGCGGCTGTGTCGGTTATATTAAAACCAGTTCGATTTTCACAAATTTTCTGGGATTTTACATACGATTGTACTACAGTAGAAGTATAGTCTACCTGGTGAAGTTTGCACGTGTAAAAATGGTTTGCACACATTGGTACATGTACCTTTTCGACATAGTTATTTGCAGCCTTGTAGACGTCACTTCCGTCACCAGTTTTGCCTCAACACAACTGTCATATTTTTAGGCTGCCTGTACAGTGTCAAAGGGGGGGGGGGGAAGAGGCTCGTCATATTTCACTTGTGCTATATTTTGGACCACCCGGTCATTCGGAATAAGAAAATAAGGACACTAATAAAAGTAACTAATAAATAAGCTAATAAGCGTGACCGATGAATATATACTAATAAAATAAACTAATAAGCGTGACCGATGAATATACTAATAAAATAAGCTAATAGACAAGCGAATAAATTAGCCAATATACAAACTAATAAAGCAGTTGACAAACTCTTGAGGTGAAACATCAGTGGCTGCACTAATAAAAGTAGCTTATGACCCCCGCAATGAAAGTATAGTTAATAAACAAACTAGAAAATGAGATGAATGTAACTAATGAAAGTAACTAATAAAAATATTATAAATAAATAAATTGATTAAAACAAACTAATATAGCCTACTAACAGCAATACATGAACTAAGAAAACAATTTATTCAAAGAAACAATAAAACAACTGAAGCATTCAAAGCTACATAAACTAATAAAACTAATATATTCAAAGTTACACATACGAAAAAAACGAATAAATTACCAAAAACAGCACAACAAACAAATAAAACCAAACAGAACAAACTGAAAAACTGGAAGCTTAAAAAGTAACGAAATAATAATTTAGCGCATTTTTGACACATAATTTTTCCACAAATTTTTCAGGCAATGTTTTAAAATATTATCTAATTGTTGGAATTGTTTATGGCACAGCGAGTATTATATCCGTGAAAAGAAATGACTTTCTCAACAA
Source organism: Catajapyx aquilonaris (assembly GCA_000934665.2). Taxonomy (NCBI): domain Eukaryota; kingdom Metazoa; phylum Arthropoda; class Diplura; order Dicellurata; family Japygidae; genus Catajapyx; species Catajapyx aquilonaris. Next base: position 79,330 of record KZ538235.1, on the reverse strand, counting down.
TGTTGCAACAATCAGTGCCAAATCAATGGTCGTCACTATGAGTAATCTGCGCTAAACCAGGCCTGGCAGAGTGAAGCTGTGGAAGAGTCGGATCAATCAGGCCAGAGACAAACGGCTGTAAATGGCCTCCCCCCTTTTGCCGGCCGTAAACCAGACCAGGGGTATAGCATCAGCTGCTGCAACCGGAGACTACCGGACTCTGATTGACTCCTCCAGGACACCGCTAAGAGGATTCCTCTTCTTTTTTTTTGCCACGTTTCTGTCCTCTTGTTGTTGTTAAGTCTCAGGCCGTTTGGTCGGACGCGATAGGTCGCCTTGCTTCTTACGTGCTGGTCACATTGATCAAGTTGCTGAGAGGACGATTGACCAGTTAGTTCAACGTAACCCTTTCATTACCAAATATTTAATATGTAAGAAGAAAAATAATAAAAATGCAAATTTTCCATCATTAGAGGTACCTGAAACGAAGAAAATATAATATTTTATAATTTCAGTATAAGCGTTGAGAACATGGCGAGAATCTGCGAAAATTAGCAGTTAGCTTGACAAAGGGTTTGAAGGTGGTGTTTCCACTCCAGTGCATGTCTGGCATGACTCAACCCCTGCAAGTGCCCAAACAATTTGACTTGTTGTTCCTTGGAGGAAGCCAGAGACGTTTGGCACCTGGCACAGTTCCGCCTTTTGACCATCCAATCAAAACAAAATCCCGGACATGTTAGGGCTTCTGGTGCGAAAGGAGTCCAGCTGTGTTCTATTGGCTAGTCAGTCGCCCTAGGGCCTGACAAAGGTACGGCGGAGAGGCGTTAATTGATTTCCATCAATGGTCCGTGGCATTCACGTCGCATACAAGAGGTGAGGGGGAGGGGGAGGGAGACATCCTCCAGGCCCTCCTCCCCCACACCCCGCCATCCCCTACCCAGCACCACCAGAGATTTGCATACAAATTGGCGCAACGGGTCGTTCTCGATGTTAATCACGGGGCGGCAAGGAAAGCCTTGCAAACAAACTTTGGAAATGTGATTATTGCAATTGACTATCGCGCCTAGAGAGAGAGGAGGACTAATGGTTCCACCGGGGGGAGGAGGTGGAACCAGAGGCTTTTTGGGGGTTGGCGAAGAGACGCCGCAGAGTTCGTTGGGAGTGTCGAGGGACACCCCACACGCGACAGTATAGGGGACGACTGGTAGCCAGGAAGACAGTAGGAGGCAGCAGGACATGCCGAATTTTGGGACGATTTTAGATGACTTTCGCTCCAAACAATGTCTAAAAACAACAGCATAATATCACTTATCACATGGGATAAGAAAATACAGAAACTAATTAGAAGCAACTAACACATAAGCCAATAAAAGTAACTGATAAATAAGCCAATAAAAGTAACTGATAAATAAGCCAATAAAAGTAACTGATAAATAAGCCAATAAAAGTAACTGATAAATAAGCCAATAAAAGTAACTGATAAATAAGCCAATAAAAGTAATGATAAATAAGCCAATAAAAGTAACTGATAAATAAGCTAATAAAAGTAACTGGTAATAAGCTAATAAAATGAACTACTATACGAACTAATGAAATTAGCTAATATACGAACTAATGAAATTAGCTAATATACGAACTAATGAAATTAGCTAATATACGAACTAATGAAATTAGCTAATATACGAACTAATGAAATTAGCTAATATACGAACTAATAAAGCAGGACTAATAGAACAGTTAATAGATAAACTAATGAAAGTAACACCAGTGGACGCACTACTAAAAGTGGCTTATGACTCACGCAATAAATCTATAGCTAATAAACTAGTAAATAAGTTAAATAAGTTTTTATTTCATACTTTTATCTTATTTACTCGTTTATTTTTTAGCTATGGAAATTGCGTGAGTCTTAAGCTATTTTTATCCGCGCATCCAATGGTGTTACAGTCACTAGTTTATCTATTAGCTTATTATTTTCTATTAGTTAATTTGATTAACTAATAGAGTGAAACCAACTAATAACTTGCCGAATAAAACTAATTTATCTAATAAGACGAACGCCTACTAACAGCCTACTAACAGCAACATTAACTAAGAAAACAACATTCCGAGCTACAAAATAAAACAACTAATAAATTCACAGCTACATAATAAAACAACTAATAAATTCACAGCTACGTAATAAAACAACTAATAAATTCACAGCTACATAATAAAACAACTAATAAATTCACAGCTACATAATAAAACAACTAATAAATTCGCAGCTACATAATAAAACAACTAATAAATTCACAGCTACATAATAAAACAACTAATAAATTCACAGCTACATAAAAACTAGTAAATTAATATCTGCACGAACTAATAAAACAGCTAATATATTCAGTTACATACAGTAATAAAACTAATAAATTGTCCAATACAACAAACTAATAAACTAGCAGCTTAAAGACGAATGAAACGAACGAACAAATAAAACTGACGGATAAAATAAATGAATAACATAAATAAACGAGACAATCAAACTTGATTGCGTTGTGGTGCCATCTGGAGAGCGGAAAGTGTCGGGTGACGCCATCTATTGACATTAGTTGAAATTGGCGAACGGTGTGTGCTGCCATCTATTGGGATTAGGCTCAAATGGTGAGAAATGCGCCATTTCGAGGGGGACAACCGCAGCGTCGTAAGTCTCATTACTCGTGGTTCATGTGCAGCAGAGTATAATATAGGGTAGGGTTGAATGGTCCAATAGGCTGGACCCCCCAAAATCTTGCAGCCCACCAAGCCCCATCCAATCTCCACCTTTTTAATCCAGGGTCCAGGATTTTGGACTCTCATTTGCATAAACATATAGATGAGGATATGCCCCCAACATTACGAGGAGGATTTAAAGTTACACATCTCGCTGCAAAGCCCCCTATGAATTTTGACTAATCCTTGGATACAAAATGGCCGAATTTTTTTAGTACGTGTGCACCAACGACTCTATCTTTTGCGAATTTTTTTGTGCGAAAAATAGGTGGAGCCCTCTAGAGATTTTCTGTGGGGAAAAAGCTTTCGGTGGAAACATTGTACCCTTTTGGACCATGGGGGTCAATTGAGAATCCCTTGGAGGGCTAGGCTTTTCCAGTGGGGGTACCGGATTTTGTACCCAGAGTGAACCTGGAGGATTTTTGTCGCCAGTTTCGACAAGGTAGTTTCGCTTAATTAATTCCAATCAGAGCAGTGGGGGCTTGGAATTAGAGGGTGGGAGGAAGGGGGACTTAATTTGCGTGGCAATTTAAGCAGGGAGTCCATTGAGAACGAACACTGGCGACACCTTCGGGGCCAGATTAGGAAGGATTTTTGACTGTCCGGAGGTGCGGAAGAGAAAAAACTCTTTTTGGGTTGGAGGGGGAAATGGTGTTGGAAATAGTTGATGTTGGAGGTTAAGTGGAATGGCTAGTTACAGGCCAGGGTGGACGTGACTTATGGAGAGGTTAAGTGAGGTTTTATAACCAAGCCGTGTGAATCAGGCGATGTTAGTTACGACGTATACGTATAGCGGTATAGGTGTACTCGGGTGTACTAAACTGAGCTGAAATTATAATTAGCAATTTTCCAATCATTTCAAATTAGTTTTTCAATAACTTTTACACTATTTTCAATAATTTGTGTAATATTTTTGCAATAACAAAACAACTTTATAGATGCCATATTTTGTCAAAATACATCAGGCCTACACAAATGATTACAAAATAGTGTAAAATATATAAACATTCAAAATATATTTTAAAATATAAACACTCAAAATATATTTTAAAATATAAACATTCAAAATATATTTTAAAATATAAACATACAAAATATATTTAAAATATATATGTAAAAGCATTATTTAAAAAATTAAAAAGCATAATTGAATATATACAAAATATTACAAAAAATATTTGGTAATAGCAAAACAAAATATTACACAAATTATTAAATTTTAAATAATGTTTTGTACCTAATGTTGTAAATGATTTTGTAGGCCTAATGTTTAAGTACTAATATTTTTCATAGCCAGCTAAATGATATTTCGCATTGTTTAACTAATATTTGTCATACTAAATGATATTTTGTCAGGTTTAAATGAAATTATATGATTTTTTTAGAATATTCTAAGTACTGGTAATGTGCAATATTCTAAGCACTATTTGTCACATTTAAAATAATTGTGCAATATTTAAATTAATTTTTGCTACATTTTAGATATTTGCAATAGTTTGATATCAAATTGTAGTAGGCTACAAAATGTACTGTACGTTCTGTTATCTATTCATCTATCCATGTGATATACGTGTATTAATTTTTATAACAATTAAGTACAACAATTAAATAACATTAAATTGCTCTTCAAAACTGCTTTTAAAGCTTAGAGCACTTCTCAGAAATTGAAGTGCAAATAGCAGCTCTTTGACGTCCCTAGCTTTTGGCATCCCCTGTGCATCTCCCGACAAATGTTTACAGCAGGTGAGGGTCGGATCAATGGCGTCTTTTTGACTCGCGTGTGGCCATTTTTTCTCCAACCTTCAGCTTGAGAGATTTACACCTCTGGAGGTTCATCCCTGCCGCGCCGCATATTACTCAAGTCAAGACGCATAATTTCGCCATTTTTATTTCCACCACACCCTGTACTCTGTGGGCCAGATTGTGCTCTTCGTGTTTAAGATACGAAAAAAACCCGGTTGTAAGATAAGATTTTGTCCAAGTGATTTTCCAGCACATGTGTTGACCACATTGGGCACATGAACCGTCTGTTTTTATGACCTGTGCGTGTCTGGATGTAACCGGCAAAGTGCGTTTTGTAACGGCCCGTAATGAATGTAGCGAACGGTCCTCCATTTAATGGAAACAATGGCCTGCCTATTCACTCCTGGCTTTTATGGCGCCTATTTCATTAGTCTACCACACCCCACCCTCCCCAACCTCCCACCGCTTTTCAGTTCAGATTTAGTCGTTTGCGGGTTTGTACTCATTTGGACATGTTGGAGTGTAATTGAATATGTTGGCTGCCAGATGGCGGGACTGGGAATGGTGACGTCACAAGTTGCAGACGGTTCTTTTTCAGTTTTCACTGGTAAATGATGGTTAAATGGTTCATCATATAAAATTATTGAACATTCAAACGTAACATCTAGCATGACGTTTAATAATTATAGACGTTACATTGTTCACCAGATTCATCGTCGGTTAAGATGGGTTTCAGCAACGTTTTAAACGGCCGGTTAACATAGATTGAAGTGTGTTGAGGAAAAATACTTCGTAGCGGGGTTACGATACGCCGTAGTATCTTTTATCACACTGAGAGAAAGTTACTCCGGAGTATCTTGTACCACAGTTAGAGGGAGTAAGTTACTCTGGAGTATCTTGTACCACATTTAGAGCGAGGAAGTTACTCCGGAGTATCTTGTACCACAGTTAGAGGGAGTAAGTTACTCCGGAGTATCTTGTACCACACTTATATGGAGTATCTTTACCACACCTTAGCTGGAGTAAGATCCTCCGGAGCAACTTTACCACACTAACTGTAAGGGGTAATAAGATATTCCGGAGTAACTATTTACTCTGGCTGATGAATTCATTTTCTGATCCTTGTACTGATCTTATTCATATATGATTCTTCCTCTGATTAGTTCAGTGATCTCGTTGATCACTGATGCTGATCCTGAACTTTGAGAGTTCTGGTAAGCCCATCAGTTTGTTTGACTGGGTAACACCACCTTGATTCAGAAACCACCATCTTTATCTCCCTACCCCTGCCTGACCAAGGGTAAACAACTCCCCCCTTTTTCGTCCGAATTTATTTGAAAAGTGTCCCTTGAATGAAGTGACCACTCGGGTATGCTGAGATGGAGATGTGATTGGAAGAGAGGCAGCCAATCCCGTCAGTTGGAAAGGGGAGAGAGAGGGGGGGAAAAACCTAGACTCTCTCTGACCATGGAGAGAGAGTTTCTGCCCCTCCCAACCGGATATCCGGCTTTCACCTGGCCAGAAGCTGCGGCTCAATCAGATGATGGAGAGCGGCGGAGAGATTAGCCGCGATCTATTACAGTGGGGGAGGGGGGAGGGGGGGGGGGCTTGAAGCTAGCTTGCAATGATAATGGCGGCCTCGGTGATGGATGGGGCTTGGGAGGCCCCGGTAATAAGTTACTCCAAGGAGGGGTATATCGGGGAGCAATTATATTGCGAGGATCATCTAGTGAGAGCATTTTCGCTGCTGGTGTTTGGCAGGACCAATTATGCTGTCTAATAGGAGGAGAAGTAGGTAGTGTTATGGAGCTAGCCCTTGGATTGATCTGAACGTGATTTGGTCCCTCCCAACAGGAAACGACGTAAGACAACGATAATCGTGTGAACCCACTCTTATCCTGCGCCACCACTGTTGGGCGCCATTTTTGACAATCGTTGAACTTTAAAAAAATTATAAAAAATAGAAAATTACAACAAAGCTAATACTATAATGTAATTCAACTAATATTACAGATTATGGTATAGCTAATATCAATATTATATCAATGAAATTTCGTATTAGCTATTTTCACAATAATATTGTTAGCTATTGCATATTACACATATTAGCCATATTGCATCGCGATAATATATTAGCTATTTATTTTACCATACCGTTACAGTATCATACTGTAACGGTATGGTAAAATAAATAGCTAATATAGCAGGATTGTAAAATATCTATGATAGATATTTTACAATTCTGCTATATTAGCTATTTATTCCACAATAACGTCATGTTAGCTCCATTAAATTGCTATAATATATCATCGATATTAGCTATATCATAAGCTGCAACATATTTTTAGTTCAAGGATTGGCACAAATAATTATAACTAATATAACCACACATATTGTAGCTACATATAGCTCATGCCAAATATTACGACAATGTTATGAAGCTAATATAACATGATCTTGTAAATAAATAGCTAAAACGATAATATTGAATGTTGTATAAACAAACAAATAAACTATTAAACAAAAATTACGAATAAACAGATAAATAAAAAATAAATAAGGATTGGCACAAATATACCTGATATAGCTACATAGCCAGTTCTAATAGTACGGCAATGTAATAAAGCTAATATAACGTAATTGTAAAATAAATAGCTAATGCGATATTACTGTAATGATATAGCTACTACGCGACCATATATATAACGGAACTTGGTGATAAAAAATAGCTTATTACGCCACTTGCTATAGCCTGCATAAGAGCTACTTCACGGTTCAAACTTGTCGATCATGCCGGCAACAATGGGTCGTCTCAGAGCACGTGCGATCTCCAGGGGTCTTTCCTCTTCCCCAAGTTTCGAGCCCCTGTCTAGTCTGTTAGATTTTCTTTAAGGTACAAGTTGAGACGGAGAAAGGGCGTGGTGGACTGGGGGGTTGGAGGGGCAGGGGGGCGCAACAAAACCCCTTCCGAGGATGGCACCAACAATTGAGGCGCTTTCCATCACTCATGGCATTGTTATATTGGAGGGTAAGGGGGAGGGAAAGGTGGGTGGGGTCTCCTTTTCAGGCCTGTCATAACCTGCTGACGACTTCCCCACCCTGGTCCTTTTGTTGCGATGGGATCCTTTGGCTTTTCCCTAGTTTTGCGCGCTCTCTTGGTCCGGAATATACGGG
>KZ538235.1:16831-71670 GCA_000934665.2 Catajapyx aquilonaris | reverse complement strand
GTGGGGGGGGGGGGGGGGGGGGAGAGCGAATCTCCGAGTAATCCTCACCCCACGACCCCCCACACCTCTAAGAAAATGGCGGCTGGAAAAGGGTGGGCTACAACTGGAACAATGCGAGCCAACTTGTGCCCCGGAGAAGAAGACATTGGGGAGCAACCTTGGTGAATTACTCCCCTGTCGACGACTACAATTCACTCTGCCTGAATGTCGTTTTTTTATGAAGAGACTAATGATAGATGGAAGTACTATAAGAACGTGTTTCTTATTTTTTAAATTAGTATCGGCCATATGGTGTTGACTAGACGAATACAGTCATGAAGTTTTGGCAACACTTTATTTAGTTATATTTGATTGTTTGTTTGTGAGTTAGTTTATTGATTGGTTTAAGATCTTATTTATTTGTTTAATAGCTTATTTACTTATTTGTTTATATGTTTATACCGGGTGTTCCAAATTCGTGGGTAGTTTTTAAAATAACTGATATCGCCCGATAGTATTCTAGTTTTTTTGTGTAGTGTAGCTTGTTGTGTCCCGACCATGTACCCATTTCTCCCAGAGGGTCGAATATAGCACTTGCTATAGAATGGGGCACCTTGTTAGGGGCACAACAAGCTACAGAATATAACTATTATTGGGCGATATCAGAAAAATGACCCACGATTTTGGAACACTCTGTATATTTCCGTTGTAACCAGACATCCGTCGTAACCAAACCTGTGCAAACAAACAAATTTTGGCTTTATACATAGAGATAATTAATTGTTTTTAAAATTCAATTGAATGAGCGATTTTTTTTTGGCAAGAAGTCTGCTCTATCGTAGTAGTTATTTAAGTCTCGCGTGCTTTGTAGCGGTAGTGGACAGTTTACAGCTGTCATCCCTTTCCAAGTGTCCCCTCGGAGAATCCGGGATACTAGTCCGGGACAATATTGCAGCCTTTCTCTCTTCCAAGTCTCCAGGGCAGACAAGGCTCGTTTTCGATTCGTGACTACCGTAGTGAAAACACCGGGGTTTTTAGAGAGATACTGTATATCCAGAGCAATGGAGATGAGAAGGAATGAGAGTCTCTCTCTCTCTCCCCCTCTCCCTTTGTAGTATTTTCATAGGGCGTTTACGGCTGGCCGAAATGATCCTTGGCGTGTTTTGACCCCACTAATTCATCTGAGAGCCGGCCCCCTACATTATGGATCATATGAAAACACTCTTGTTCAACGGCGCCTGAGTGAATAGCCCGCCAGCCACGGGATATGATCCGTGAGGATTCCAATTGCTCTCTTTTTTTAACCACTACCCACAACCAGGCAGTCAGCCCTCATTATGAATATGCAACGAGGAAGCTCTCTTCTGCAAACACAGCCCACCACCGAGCTGGCTCATGTCCACCAACGTTACAATCGGCCCCATAGCTACTTAGGAACGAAAACGTAAACTGCAACTGCGATTGAGCAATAACGCTAAGTGCTATACCGCTATTCAGCGAGGAATACGTTAACTGCTACTGCTATTCAGCAAGGAATACGTTAACTGTAACTGCGATTGAGCAATAACGCTAAATGATACTGTTATTTACAAGGAATTCTGCTACCGGAAGGTAATTGTTAACAGCTACAGACAGCTACAGACAGCTATGACGACACAGGTTACGGCTATTTAGCTGTGACGGCACATGCTACAGCTAATTAGCTAAAACCGTAACTGCTACATCAATTCGGCAAGGAAAAGGTAATAGATATCTTACAGCATAGTGAACGTTAACTGTTACTAGAAGTTAAACATTAACAGCTACAATTTTTTAGCTATGACGATACCGGCTACAGATCTATTGCTATAACGTTGACTGCTACAGATATTAGATATAGCGTTAACTTCGACAGCTATCCAGCAAGGAAACGTTTATCTGCTACAGCAAACTGACTGATAACAGCTTCAGCTATTTAGCTATGACGTCAACTGATACTGCTACTTGTAACGTACACTGCGTGTTTCATATGTGCGTTTTATGGGGCAATCGTTATGGACAGATGGCTCTGAATACAGCTACTTGCAGCTGATGTAACTGTTGTAGCTAATAACCTTTAAGCCACAAACCCTAGTCTCTTTACGTAATATTTGTAACTGCTAAAACAATTGAGCTATAACGGTAACTGCTACTGTTATTGCGTAAGCCGTAGAGTTATGGGTATCAGCAATAACATTAACACGCTACTTGATTCCGCAAGGAAAATTTTAACGGCTACTTGATTCCGGAAGGAGAATTTTAACGGCTACTTGATTCCGTAAGGAAAACTTTAACGGCTACTTGATCCCGTAAGGAGAGCTTTAACGGCTACCTGATTCCGTAAGGAAAACTTTAACGGCTACTTGATTCAGTATGGAAAACTTTAACTGCTACTGGCAGTTAAACATTATGAGCTACAGCCTTTTAGCTAGAACGGACACTGCTATTGCTATTATTTTGCAATCAGCTGCTTATTTCATATGTGCTTGTTATGGGACAATTGTGATGTTCGGATGGGCCTAAAAGCGCTTTGTGTTTACAGCTACTTGCAGTGGATGTAACTTAACTGTAACAGCTATTCGGCAAGGAAAAGTTAATACAGCATGTACCGGTACAGAAAAGTGAGCGTTAACTGCTACTGGAAAGTAAACATTAACCTGTACAGGGTAGTCCAAGTTCAAGTGTCGTTTTATAACGGTGATTAATAGCAGTGATTTTGCGATGACGTAGCAGCGACGCGTAAAATGTCCCACTTCGGCGCATCTTCGGCGCCATCGAAGTGGGCAATTTTACACGTCGCTGCTACGTCATCGTTAAGCGCTTCTATTAATCGCCGTTATAAAACGACACTTGAACTTGGACCACCCCGTATAGTTATTTAGCTGTGAATAACTGTTGCTAATAATGTTTAAGCTACAAAACCTTTTTTATGGAACGTAACGAAAACTATTTTCATGAGAGATAGTACTTTATAGGCCGTGCTTCAGTGTCCTCTTTGGGACAATAGGACAGTGTCTAGTTTCACCAATGCTTGTTCCCGGGTCAAGCGCCCTCCGTGGAGGTCATACATCTCCAAAAGGACGTCAGGTCTCGTTTTTTTTTTTGAAACCAGTTTTTTCTCTCTCCACCCCCCCCCCCCCATTTTTTTAAACGTCGAGCTCAGTGAAGTTGACATGACGTAAGAGATAATGACAGAACCGCATTCACCGATTTCAGATAGTGCACCTCCTGTCCTGAGTGATTGACATTGACGGTGGATCGTCGTCAATGCATTTTCTGTTTGTACCTCCCCATCGTTTGTTATAGGGAATCCCATTTTTGTGTGGGTGGGCCAGTGGGGAGGTAGCGATCCGAAAAAAAAAATACATTGTTGAGCATTAAGCCTGGGCCATTTATCCGTTCAGACAATTATGTGATCAGAGGCATAAAATCGAAGGGAACTCTATAGGGGTTGCGTGCACTAGGATAGAGATAGATAGACAGAATTCCTTTGTTATCCTTTCCCTCCCACAAGTTGGAGGGGTTGGCAAAATATCTTCAGATAACAAAGAATCNAAAAAAAGAAGCGGGGGGGGGGGGGGGGGAGGGGGTCGCTCTTAAACTGATAACAAGCATTGGAGGAAGTTGTTTCGTGGAGATGTCCTTCCTTTTCGACATGTTGTTATCAGCTTGTTGAGAAAGTCCGACCTGTTGAAATATGCTCTTTGAAGTGACCGCAGGTCAAGACAGACGGACTTGCCCTAGTTTTTATGGATGATTAGGAAAATTCATCTTGCAGGGCTCTATTAGAAGGTGTTACGCTTACTGAGGGGTCTGGGTCGCTTTTAACATTACGTTTAACTAAGATCAGTCAGCTACTTCATAACATAAACGTAGTTTTTTTGATGGTTATAAAATAAACTGCCAGTTATTATATGTTAGTAATAAAAATTTCTAACACAAATTAACCTAAAATGACTGTTATACGATTAGGTAATAGCTACTAAAATAATCCCTTTCAAAACTGTTATTTGTATCAGCTTTTTGGGATGACATCGGGTATTTTAGTGGCTATTACTATTTTGGTCGCAGTGAATTTATATAGCCGTTATTTTGTTTGCTGGTGTTTACTATAGCATATACGTATACGCTATTAGCTACCGCATGTCAATACAAGTATGTCAGTTTTCGCGTCACGTCGGTTATTTTATTAAAGTAACAATTACTGGAATGAAATAGCAGCTATGTTATTGCAGTGATTTTGTTAGATATGTTTATCTGTTAGCGTCTACTGTTATTTTTGGTGAGGGGTATATTTTTATACGTGATGACTGATGAGGCTTTTATACGTATACGTTTGCAATGGTGTAAGTGACAAGCTAATTTATACGTGACATGCTCACGCTTATTTTTATACGTGACAGGGTCACGTTTACTCACTACATGACATTTCTGCGACTTTTTCACGTGTTTCTGTGCGTAACGAGTTTAAGTGAATTCTGGCACATTCTTTCAGCGATTTTCGCTCCGCTCGCCCATTCATCTCTCCAGCGATTTTCACAGCACAAAGAAGCCGCTTTGTCTCGCCACCTTTCCGTTTGCTTTTCCCCCGCCGTTTTTCACCTCTTAGCAATATTGCTGTCATTAAGGGGGCCCACAGAAATATTATTCTCTCGCAGCCAAATAACAGTTATATGGATAACCCTCCTCTGAAAAATATATATAAACCAACCTAGTGTTTACGATTTATGAGCAACTCCAAAGCCATTTACTAACACGCAGGGGAAGTCAGGAACCTGCTTTATAATTTTATGGCTTCTGGCCTGCCATATCACGGTTCGCATGCTTAAAGAAACGGGCCAAAAGTGTCCCCATGTTTTTGCGACAAAGCTTATAACCTGTTTTAAGCCCTTACCGAAAAGAGCAGTTTTCTAAGAAACATTTCTTAGTATGTCGCTCGTGCCAGAAAAGTGGAAAAAGATTGGTCCAAGTCTTAGGTGTGTATAGGAAGAAAAAAAAACGCTGCGATTTTTTTGTGAAGAAGAAGAAGAGAAGATCTTGGAGACAGAGCTGAGAAGTTTGTGGCGACGATGGTGAGAAGGCAAGAGATTGGTCCAAGATTGCCTTATAATGCCTGGCCTACGAGGGGCCCCAGCTTTCCTTTTGGCCTCTCAGGAATGAGACAGCCAATTTATTGGAGCAGCTGGGATTTTTTTGGTGGAAGAAGAAGATGGACCCACAAAAAAGGAAGTAAAAAAGCTCAGTCACTTGGTGTCCGGATATCAACCTTCCAAAAGTCTCGGTTATTGGACGGTTTCTCACCTGGTGGTTAGGGTAGGATGGCCTCACTTACCCTATCCTAAGAGCTATTTAAATGAGTCGTTATTTTTGGTGAATGTTATTTCGATTATTCGTTATATTGTCTGAACGCTATTTCGATTATTCGTTATATTGGCTAAACGTTGTTTCGAGTATACGTTATATTGGGTAAACGTTATTTCGATTAGTCGCTATATTTGCTAAACGTTCTTTCGATTAGTCGCTATATTTGCTAAACGTTCTTTCGATTAGTCGCTATATTTGCTAAACGTTCTTTCGATTAACAGTTAGATTTTCTGAATTTTATTACGATTGAGTAATAATTTTTCGAATCATTGCTTCGGTTGTCATTTGTGCTAACGTTATTTCGATTAACAGTTATTTGTTTGATTTTTATTTCGATTAACAGTTATTTGTTTGATTTTTATTTCGATTAACAGTTATTTGTTTGATTTTTATTTCGATTAACAGTTATTTGTTTGATTTTTATTTCGATTAACAGTTATTTGTTTGATTTTTATTTCTATTGACAGTAACGTTTCTACGCTTCTTATCGGTTAATACTGTAGTTATTTTACTAAAATTTCGATTAGCAGATATTTTTGACTCAACGTTATTTCAATTACGTTAGCTTTGCTCGACGTTATTTTAAATAACAGATATCTTGACTAAGCGTAATTTTGGTAAATGATTTTCGGATAACCGTTATTTCGCCTCACGTAGCACCCACCTGAGCGAAATAGCGCTTAACCGCTAATCGCTCTCAGTAACCGGTTATGACTTCGCTATGACTTGATCGTTCTGTGAATTACCCTAATGGAGTTGATAGGTTAGGTAAGGTATGTCAGGCCAGATAAGATTAGTTAGGTTAGATTAGTACGTTTCAGGCAAGGTTATTTATTATTATCATTATTATTATTATTATTATTATTATTCTTCTTCTTCTTCTTCAAAAATAAAAAACTCGTGATAGGGCTCGAAGCCCTCTTGCGGGGAAGGGGAGGTTCCCAAGGGAGGGCTCTGTGCGATAGTAATTTCTGACATTTTAAAACACCAGGCCTTTTCTCCTGGCCCTGGGCAGAGTATGGAGTGCAACTATTCTGCCCTGGCATGTCGGGTGAAAAGCGCAAACATTTCAGGCAAGGTTAAGTTAAGAGTATTCCAGGCGAGGTTAGGTTAGACCATTGCCAGTGTAGCCAACCTCATTTTCTGATAACCATCCCTATGTTGGTCCCTAATAGAGCCATGTCCCAAATATGGCCCGTCACCTTTAAAGGACAAGATCGATCGGCTTTTTGCTTTCAATATAACAGCGTCGGGCAAGAGTCAGTCATCCGGGAGTGGATCCGACACTAAGCCGCAACAGACTGACTCTTGACGCAAATTTGTGGCCAGCTTTTGGGGGGGGGGGGGGGTCCCCGGGTAGAGGGAAGAATGTTGGATGGAAAAGGAAAAGGAAGGGGAGGCTCATTTTAGGCAGAGTTCACCTCGGGTCCGGCTAATGGGCCGCTGACACGACTCATTAGCTTTATGGAAATGGCTGCCTGGGAGGATGAAGAAGAGACTCGGGGATATTGGCTGTCCTGCACCACTAGAATGGCGGGGAAGGGACTGTTGAGTTATTGCCTTTTTTGGCCAAGAGGCAACAATGCAGGAAGGAGAGGGGGGTCTCCACGGTCCATTAAGTAGTCACAAAAGTGACCGATGGTTCAGCAAATTTTGGACACATAGGGGGAATTTTTGGGGGTGGACCTGACTGATGAGGGGTCGGGACAAGGAATTGGGGCGGGGCTTAAAATTAGGCGAAAGAGAGGGTTGGAAATAATGTTTCAGTTGTCAAAAGTATGGGCACTTTGCATGTAACTGTCTGAGGTGCTGCATTTGGATTGCTTTAACTGGGGGGAGGGGGGGCTAATATTAATTTATTTTGATCCAGAATTATTTTAGTTAAGCGTTATTTGAGTTAGCAAGTGACTAAGTGTTATTTCGATTAAACGCTATTTTGGTTCATCGGTACTTTTCTAATTGTTAATTTGACTGTACGTTATTTTTCTATGGTATTTGGGCTAAACGTTATTCATGCTCGTCTTCTGTTTCAGTTGTCATTATACTGAATAGTGTACAATGGAATACCAAATTCAGGGAGTACCGAGGAGTACCAAAGAGTAAATACATAAGGAGTACCTGGGAGTACCATTCGCAGGTGTACATCGGAGTACGGAAGTGGTTACCCCCTTAACCAATGCACTACACTGGTACTGCTAAGTTAGGTTAGGTTAAGGCATTGGTTAAGGGGGTAACCACTTCCGTACTCCGATGTACACCTGCGAATGGTACTCCCAGGTACTCCTTATGTACTTACTTTTTGGTACTCCTCGGTACTCCCTGAATTTGGTATTCCATTGTACACTATTCAGTCGAGTGGTTCTTGACATTGGTACTGCTCGGTTAGCAGTAGCTAGCAGTGCTACGAAAATTACACCCATTGTTGTCTGAGGAGCAGAATTTGAATAGCTATAAAAGCGGAGGGTTAATAAATAATATTTATTCACCGTTATTTTAAGTAAAAAGTTAATTCGACTAACAATTGTTTTTGCTAAGTGTTATTTGGTTTCAACGTTATTTTGTTTCCACGTTATTTGGGTTAAACGCTATTTTCCTAAACGCTATTTTGCTCGCGCAGCTCTAACGTGAGCTAATAGCGCTTAACGGCTAACCGCTCTCGATAACCGTTATCACTTCCCTATCAGTTGGTAGTTCCCATGTGAATGATCCTAATGGAGCTGATCGCTGCGACTAGCTTCCTCGCCCTGTAACACAGCCTCCGGACCTCCCCTGGATTGTGTGACAGAGACATTCGGACCGCTGTCACTCTAGAGTAGGAGGTGGGGACTGGGGGGGGGGGGAGAATTACATGGAATCGATAGTGTCGCCCTCCCCATCGTATATATAGATTCTGGCTCCCCCCCCCTTCCCCCATCCCCCCATCCCAACGTTCTTCAGCTGTGTGTGCAATGACGTGGAAAAATTTCCCTCGTGAGTAGCTCTGGTGCAGCGTCTGGCAGTGAAAGATGGCAGGTGATGCTTGGGGAGGCAGGGAGGGCGGCACATGTTGGAAGCCCGGAGGTCGTCTGAAATATGAGCCACCCGGATCCCGCTCACTTCCCCGGAACACCAACACAGTCCGGAACATACCCTCGCAAAAAAAGAACAAAAAACCGGGCTGTCACACCCCATTTTAAATAGCAGTTATTTTGACAGCTATTTGTCGCTTATGCTTAAAGATTACTGTATTTGCCTAGCAGCTATGCTTATAACTTGTAAAAATTATGCAGTATAATTAATATTTTGACACCTCTTAGCAGCTAACTCTTAAAGGTACCTATATTAGCTAAACAGCTATGGTTTTAAGTTGAGAAAATATTATAAATTATATTTCCACAGCTATTAGCTTATTTTTAGAGGAATTAGCTAAACAGCCATGCTTATTTGTGAAAATAATGTAATTAATATTTTGACAGCTATTAGCAGTTTATTTGAGAGGTATTAGCTAAACAGACCGAAGCAGTTTGGAGTAGGGGATATGGTGTCCGACTGATAATCTGGAGGTCCTGGGATCAAATCCCGGGGCCGGTAACTCTGATTGTGGTTTTCTGTGGTTCCCCACGGTCCTTCCAGGAAAATTCCGGAGTTGTTTCCGTAATTAATAGGCCACAGCCGCTTCCTTTCGTCCCTATCCCATCCCATAAAGGGCAGTAAAATGAAAGCAAAGAGTTCCAGGCAAAACAAAACTTCCCCCCTAAAGAGCCGATAGGCTGATAACGGGGTATAAATATTATTATTATTATTATTATTATTATTATTATTATTATTATTATTATTATTATTATTATTATTATTATTAGCTATGCTTATAATTTGTGAAAAATAATATATGTTGACAGCTATTAGCAGCTTACTCTTCAATGATTTAGCTAAACAGCTATGCTTTATAATTGGTGAAGATAATATGATTAACATATGATTTTAGCCTGATAGTGTCAGCTACTATTTTGAATAAGCCAAATTTCATCGAAATTTCCTGACATGTAGGATTTTTTGGCGTAAATATGCGCCATTTTCCAGCATAATTGTAGGCTATATATACCAAAAAAATTGCGAGTACGGTAGGCTATATGTCAGCTGCAAAAAAAATTTGCGCAAATGTGTGTTTAACCATTCGCGAAAAGAGAGGAAGCATATGTAATGGAAACAAAAGCCTATCCAGAAAAAAAAGCAGCGTGAAATGTTTATTTAAGAGATATCCCGAGTGCGGAGGCCCGTTAAAATAACGATTGAATGCTCGTGTTTTGTTAGCATTTGGAGGCCGAGTTTTTTTTTAAAAAACAAAAATTTATTATTTTTGGCGAAAACTCTGGAAAAATATATTTTGGGCCGTCGGATTTTTATACTTTGATCTCGCCGTTTTGTTGCAATGCTTCAGGCGAATGTTTAAGAAGTCTGCTGGTGGGTTTATTATTTGCATATCATATGAATATTATTTCGTACGTGTGAGAGTCATTGCACGTTGGGGGCTTTAATCAGGTTTTGATCCATCAGCTACGCCCTCGCTCTTCTAGCCAGTTGCTAGAGGCGGTGAATTTAATACCGATAAAGCATATATTGTTAGTGTTGCAAAAAAATATGAATTTGAATTGAAGTTATTACTTATTAATCGACAAATAGTTTTATGATTTATGATGAACAAACAAACAAACGTTGCATTTTGTAATAAGTGATTATTTGAAATATTAAGCTTAATTCTTTAATTGGAAACGTTTAATCGATGCTGCTCCTTCAGCTTGCTTCCTTTAAAAGTTTACACTAGAGTGAACAATTCCTGACTTGATATCCTCCAGTTCTGTAGATTTTAAACCAGGACACCAAGCCATGTGTGTTTAACCTTTTTGCTACTGATTACTTAGGAATACCTAGTTGGACATAACTCCAACGGTGTTTCGAGCTCAATTTCACCTGCAGAGCGAAACAAAGTTTAGTGGAAGGGAACAGTTTCACAAAAAAAAAAGGTAGATTCTGATTCACAATAAAGTGAATTATTTACACATCAAAGTCCCTCGGGAAATCACTCACAGTCTGAACAACCAAGGAGGAAAACGAGAAAAAATAATTCAGAAGGCCCAGGGTTCGAACTTTGGGGGTCCAGTTTCCGAGCATAAGTTAGGCTGACATTTATTACAGACACGTGCTTATGTAATTACGGGCGGAGCAAAGGCATACAATTTTAATACAGCCCCGTATAAGGGAAGGGTGGGAATATAATATTTATTGTAATTGTTAGGACAATAATTGTAAATTAAAATTGCACACGCAGGGATGCCAATATTTGAAATTAGCAAATGAGCTAACATAGCGACTAGAAATTAACTGNGGGGGGGGGGGGTCGAAAATTACCTCCTATTTCATCGCATTTGCATGTAACCCAACTTAACTGCACCACAATTAACCCCAATGACTGAAAACATTATTAAAACGAAACTGATTGCTACCCAGCCGGTTGCACAGTGTAATCTCCCTTGAAACCTTGTTTTACACTGTGTAGTGTACTTACGCCCAATTTGAAGTCCATGTCACCGACTATAAATTAAACTGCCGGTGCATTTAATAGCAACAATAATTTTACCAAAAACTTGTCCCTCCAAAAACAGTTAATCTCCAATGTTCCACGCCATCAAGACAAGTCAGAATTAACTGTCGCAGTCCAAGATTGTTCTCTAATTAAATTTGAAATTATAGCCGGAAATGTGTGTATTACAGCAAATAATTAAGCCACATTGCTTATTTAAGACTAGATTGGCAAATCACGCGAGCGTGATTAGAGTAGACTTTTTCTCATTGGGCAGCATGTAATGAGACTGACAACTTTGTTGAATACGATATACCACAAGATGCGATTCTTACTGGACAACAATGATACTGAATTGTCGGTCTCATTTCCGGTTGCCAAGCAAGAGCTAACAAAATTATACGGTGTGGACTCGACTTTGGCGGTTAGAGTGAACCCGGAACACCGAAAGTTCGCCATGAACCTTATTTAGTATCCGCTGAATCCGAATCCGAAAACTGTTTATCGCTATCTCATGCGTTTATAGGCCATGATACCTGTCCACAGACAGACAAACGGACAGAGCAGTTCTATAATACTTTTATCGATGAGAAAGTGTCTAAAAATTATTTTTAATGCAAATGGCTGATGCTTGCATTGTTACAACCATGGCCATTTTGCGCGGGGCTGCCAGTGGTTACAGTACATTTGCAGATGTATTACAGTACATGTATTCCTAAGGGGCAAGGGTTTGGGCAAACACTGCAATAGGCTATAGATTTTTGGATTGAAATTTTTTTGGTGCAATGGGGTCCTATCCTACATTTTGGAAACTACATCATAAATTCGGCCATATTTTTCGATTTTTTTTGGGCGTATTCCGTTTTAAGAAATCAGTTTCAGTCCCGGATCTACTAGCGTTTTTTCGGAAGGATATTGTGACGTCATTGCATCTAAGGCAATGTTGACGTCACGCAAAGTGAAAATAAGGCGAGAATGATGTTATAGAACTCGCCCCGGCATGGTCGTAAAATGCTTCGTTGTTGTGAGCAATTATTAAAATTATTAAAATTATTGAAAATTATTAAAAATTATTAAAAATTATTAAAATTAAATTAGTGCCCCACAAACCGTCCCAAGTTCGCGGTATGAAACTTGTCCAACTTGTAGGTGTCACAGAACAGTATGACACAAGACGTAAGGCATCTTCCAAGAAATCACCTGGGGATTTCTCACAGATGACTTCTGAGAGACACGTCTCTCGGAAGCTTTAAAACTGTCCAATGTGTATGAAAAACGCATATATTTTTTCTCCCTCCCCTGTCTCCTCCATCCCCTTACTCCCTACACCCTTCTCTAAAAACCCATCCAGCTAAGTTCATTTCCCGCTTTTACGTTTTGCCCATAAAACTTCGGGGAGAGGTATTATTACCTTTCCCCTCCTCCCCCCCTTCCCATCCCCCTCTACCCCCCTTCCAACTCTTACTCAGAATTTCCATAACTGTACGGACTTCATTTGTAGTTTTATAGTTGCAGGGGGCTGTCTGCTTAGTGTACAACAGCATTACCCCGCTGCGTTTAGGGACTAGGGTGGGTCATTTTCGCGGATGAAATTGCAATAGAGAGTGGGGTAGGGATGGGGTGGGGAGGTGGGGAGGAGGATAAAATGGAAGGCCTGGAGGATTTGTACGTATTCGTTTGTGGGAAGCGGGGATGTAACTATGATATGTGACGAATTTGGTTCAAAGTTTGGTTTAATCCATACATAAGCCAAACAAACAAACAAACAAACTTTCCCTATTATATATCTACGAGTATGTCAGGCAAAAGTGTGTTTCTTTGTTCTATGTTTAGGGATTGAATGAGCAGGCCAGACGTACAGGCGTAGTCACGTTTACTCTATACGTTACACAGTCACGTTTACTCTATACGTCACAGTCACGTTTACTCTATACGTCACAGTCACGTTTACTCTACGTCACAGTCACGTTTACTCTATAGAGTAAACGTGACTGTGTAACGTATAGATACGTTACAGTCACGTTTACTTTATTCGTGACATTTTACGCCATTTTCACTATAAATAATATACGTGACGAGATTGAGGGTGTATGTATGGGTATATGAATTGGGTAGTAAAAGGGGTATGAAATCAAGCTTGTTTATTTGTTTGTCCAGGCCTAAATTGCCAATTGGTAGCATCTCAAACGTAAAATGGGAGATTTGACCTGATGCATGGAATATTACATTCTTATTCACCATACTCCTGATGTTGACAGGCACAAAGCTTTGTGAATTTTCAATCCTGGCCCACCCCAAAATTTGCAAATTCCATCCATAATAATTATTTTTTTGCGTATGTGTCCTTTCCAATATATTCGCATAATTGCCTTTGAAGGACCATATTCCCACAAACATTGATTCGCTAATGTGGGCCGATCTGACTTCGAAACACACACACCCCCCACACCCACACACATCGTCTGCCTATCATAATGGTGGGAGAGTTTTGTATTGAACATCGATGATTTCATGCAGTTGTCCGACATAATGCGTGGCACCGATCATTGCCTGTCAAATCCATCGAAATGATGTCCCCGGTCGGGGGGGGGGGGGGGGGGGTTAGAAATTGACAAACGCATGAATGTGACCGGGAGACAGTTATCGGTCAGCCAATATTCGGTTCACAGAACGGATAAACTCTCATTGTTACTTTATGAGTTACCCAGATTTTGTTTCCGATACTCGGTTAATTTAGCTTGAATATGAAGCAGTTACTTCCACCTATAAGTGAAAGGAGAATGCGACTGTGGACGTAGTGCCATACCACTCACATAGATGCCACACTACACCGCGGAGAAATAGAGCCACAGACCCAAGCAAATTCGATATCATATCGTATCCATATTTCAGAACGTATGTCTGTATGTTCCCGATGCAATTCAATGCGGAGGCATCGACATATGCCCCAGGGGGATCATTAGGGGTAGTTTTTAACGGGGAAGGTTCTTAGCATATTGGACTTGATCTCCGAGGTCATCCTTGGCAGCAGGAGGCGATGTACCGTGCCTGGCATGCCCACACGTCGGAAAGTACTGGTGAGGTCACCCAAATTCCATTCTGAAGGATTTTGGGGGACCTCACCAGTACTTGTGGCCATGCCAGGCACGGTTGCATGATAATTTACATTTAATGTGGCATTTAAGACTTGCCATAGTAACCTGTTATTTTTTTACCTTAATTCTACATTATGATATAACTTGTTCTGACTCAACTGTACAGTAGATGTACCATGAGTGTATACGAAAGTGTTGAGATGAAAATCCGGAGTGTTGGAAATCAATTTTGTTTTAAGCTCCGAGCCTTCACGCCATTTGATTGTTGCGCTCGCGTTTGATTAGACGTTTAATACCAGGCCTGGCAAGTCGTAACTTGTGATGAACAGGGCGTGAAGCCCAACTGAAGGATCCCATTTTTGAGAGCAAAAGTATGAAAATTGCTCATTTTTTTTGCCTATCCTCGAACACGAGCAAGGCGTGGGGGAAAAAAGCTTGATTAAAACCAGGATCAAATTTGAGCAAGAGTTGGAAATAAGGTTGATCCGGATTCAATCTGGGGGGAGGGGGTGGGACCACGACTTGCTTTTCCGGGTGTCAAGGAAGTCCCTCGTTTTACCCCCTCCAAATTCCCCTGATTCCCAACAGATCTTGGAGTCTCGTCTTGGGATCTTCACCCCACTTCATTTGATGCCAAGAAACAAAGTCGAGGAGCCAATTCCTTCAGGCCAAGATGGTGGGTTCATTGTGGGGATTTTCAATCGTGATAGGTAAACATGGTTATTTTCACACCCATTTCATACCTATACATATAGGACAAACAAACATTTTCTATACATATATAAAGGCGAAAGTTTGTGTGTTTGTCTTATGCACGGATATGAAATGGGTAGCAAATGGGCATGAAATGGTCAGAGTTTTCCTCTCAAGCTTGGAAATCCTCACATTTCACTTATTTCCCACATTATTTTCATACCTTTATACAGTAGCCTACATACTGTATATTATAGGTAAGAACAAACAAACAAACAAACAAACAAACAAACAAACTTTGCTTTTTATAGAGATATCATTTTGTTTTTGTTTTAAAAAATGTAAACAACGGTAATCGTTTAGTTTTAAATTATAGACAACTGTAATTATTCATTTTATACTACCGGTACTGTACTTGTTTCATTTTATGTAATATAATTATTTTATATAATGATTAGGATTTATTTAAAATATTACAAAAGAGAGTGAACGCCTTGCCAAGACTTGGCAACGCTGCTTCTGGACAGTACCATACTGCTCGCAGAGATGTCGCATCTCCCTTCTCCCTTCTCTCCACACTACTGATGACTCACTGCGGACAAACAGAGACACAGACCCCTCCCATGTTTTTTTTTTCTCGCCCATGCAAAATTCCTTCCTCTCGCAAATTTCGCGTATTACTACATATAATTTGCACAAACACAGTTTTGGCGCTTGGAAAGTTGGTCCGGAGCCTGCATTACCATCTCCTCCCCGCTTCCAGTAATTAAGGCCTCCTCTTCCCCTCCCCCGCCCACCATCCTCCACCAGTACTAAAGAAGCAACAAATGTGGAAGCTACAAGAAGTTGAGTTACAGCCGGCGTGTAATTACTGAAGACTCCGTTACAGCCAGGCCTCATATTTCATCAGAACACTGATTATTCCAGGAGCGTCGTTACCATCCTTATTTTTTTTCCAGCTAAGCTCTTAATTGACCCCACATTTCTAATCATGTGTAAAACCATAATTACACATGAGGAAGCAATTAACTTTTTAGGCGCCTGTTCAATAACCGGTTTTTTAAATGAGTGTAGTTACACATCCTAATATGGCCATTGTTAGTGGGGGCAAGGATTATAACCCTTTCAAAAGTCTCGCCAAAATATTATTTCTTTTTTTTTTTTGCAAAAAAGGGTCCAGCCCCCGATATGCAAATGAACGTCACATAGCCTAGGTCATAAATCGCATTTTCAGCTTGCAACTGGGTTTTAACTTGGGTGTTACAACAATGTCGAGGATGGGATTTGGGCGTCGGAAAAGAAAAAGGATTTTCTGAAAGGGGGTGGTGGGGTGGTGGAGTCGGCTTTACAACTGGTTGTAATGCTGGGGTAATTAGAAAGGATATGTCCGGTTAATGCAGGTTTGCATTCGTAATGAGTTGGGGGTGTTAATTAAGAAAATGGGGGACCATTTTTTTGATGGGTCTTAGTGGGGATTGGACGCCACTGGTGGGAGGAGTTATAAGGAGCCAATCACGGCTTGTGACATATGACGCGAGAATCACGCTGCCAATCGTGGGGCACAGAACGCGACCCAGGAATATCGATATATCGTCAAATCACTGGGGAATGTCGATATCAATCAGAGCCGTTTAAAACTTATGCAGGGATTACTGTTAGTAATTAAATTAAGTAATTAACGAAAATATAAACATACTGTAAATAACTGTACATAACACAATAATATAACAATAATTATAAATGTATCAAATATACAAATAAATAACTAATATAATACAGGGTGGACCAACTTCAAGTGTCGTTTTATAACGGCTATTTATAGAAGCGCTTTACGATTGACGTAGCAGCGACGTGTAAAATGGCCCACTTCGGCGCCATCGAAAATATTTGCTGCCAATTGGCTGCCCTATTGGCAGCTAATATTTTCGATTGGGCCGAAGTGGGACATTTTACACGCCGCTCCTACGTCATCGCAAAATCACTGCTATTAATCGCCGTTATAAAACGACACTTGAAGTTGTCCACCCTGTATAACAATTAATAAAATGTACAAGATATAATGTGCCACTTAATATCTATATAGTATATACAAAGAAAATCATATATTAAATTAATTAAATTTAAATAAGAGGAAATGTAAATATCGAATTAATGCATAAAATATAATAAAATAAATAAAATGAATTTATCCGATTCAGTTGAATGTAATATTATACATTAATAACTATTAGTAGTAAGTTATTAGTAGTTTATTAGTTATTATTCGTGACTTAGTTAAGTTATTATTGTCATACATTGTTATTTTTATTATTTTATCTGTTTGAAATAACTTAGAGGGGGTTATAAGTTCCTGGGTAATTTTTAGTGATCACTAATATTGCCTGAAGTAGTTATTTTTTCTGTAGCTCGTTGTGCTTCGATCCAGGTGCCGCAGTTTCTATAAAATAGGCCATCTGGTTATGGTCACAATAATCTACAAAACATAACAGCTTCAGGTAAAATTGACTACAACTAAAATGACATTATCCTTATAACAACCTGCGTATTAAAAATAATCAAATATTAGTTGTCGCTTGATTTCGAGGTATAATTTCGTCACTTTCGACTCTCAGCGACATTACCAAACTATTTGAACATCTAGCTGGACCACCCTTATCATGTCCTCTGCGTCTGGCAACCTCCCGAGGCTGTCCACCCGCAACAATGGCGCCCCAACGTGTTGGGTGACCCTCTCTCGATAACAGGCCTCCCCATCCACTAATGCAATTTTCTCTCCCAGAAATGAGCAATCCAACCCCCTCAGTTATGATCGTTCTGCGATGCAGAACCGGCTCTAGAATCCGGTTCCACCCGACAGTTCGTCTAAATTGGTCCAAAAGCGTCTTATCTCACTCCTCCATACTTTCCTGAGCTCCCTCTCCTGGCAAGCTGGCGTAGGTAAACAATGCGTCTCATTAGAAAGCGCCCCTCTCTTTCTATCTAGCGCCCAAGTTCCTGATAACATCCGCTAGAGGGAGGTGAAGCATTTTCCCACCTCATTGTGCCTGAGCCCTTAGTAAAGCCGCTAGGTTGCCAAATTGTGTGTCCAGAACCCAATCGTCGGGCTTGAATATTGTATGAAGCCCATCCCCATTCGAACGTGCGAGTTTAGGATTAGAAATGTGTGCTAGAGGGGATCAAAAATGGGATCAAAAATGGCTACGGAAAAAAAGAGAAAGAGAGAGAGAGAGACATTAGAGCTGGGCTGCATGCAAATAGCCTATTTATTAAGGCGGGATGCTAATATTCATCTGCATATATGTGGGCCCGTTTTTGGGAGGGTTAGATGGAGGCTAATCCCGATTTTTTTTCATGGGGGGGGGGGNGGGGGAGTTTTGCTAATGAGCGAGTTGATTGCTTGTAGGAGTTGAGAGAGGGGGCTGCAGGCGGTCAACGGGTGTCAGGCAGCTTCATTTGGGTTGCATGAGTAGCATTCTCCAATAGCCGTTTTTTTGCCACATTTTTGTAGCAGCTAGATGAGGGGTCAAGAGGATAATGAGTGCCAAAGTATCGGGTTTTTTTTTGTAAATTCACGGAAAGATGACACGTGTGAAAGCAGCTATGCGTTTTGGCCATTCGACTTGCTATTAGAGAGTATTGCTACGTAGCAGTTCACGACAAATACTGTATTAGTGACCGTCTTACAGGGTTTGATTATTATTTAATGTGATTTGAATGTATATATTATTTTTTGGTTAATTCACAAATACGTTTTATTATTATATACGTTTTAAATAACATTTCATTTTTTTCTTTAACATTTTAAACTGCTTTAACTAATTTTAGTTATTATTCCATGTGATTTTTATGTATATTTGGGAACTGAATAATAATTAGATAAACAATATATTTTCTATACTAATTATATCAAAATGTCAAAATTCTCAAAACAAATTTTAGATAGAAAAATAGTTTTCACGTGTAACTAATAAGTAAATATAATTCCTTATGGTAAGGATCCTCCCGATAACTTATTATTAGTTGTTATTTCAGTTATTATTATTAGTTGTTATTTCAGTTATTATTATTAGTTGTTATTTCAGTTATTATTATTAGTTGTTATTTCAGTTATTATTATTAGTTGTTATTTCAGTTATTATTATTAGTTGTTATTTCAGTTATTATTATTAGTTGTTATTTCAGTTATTATTATTAGTTGTTATTTCAGTTATTACTATTGATATTTCAGTTATTACTATTAGTTGTTATTTCAGTTATTACTATTAGTTGTTATTTCAGTTATTACTATTAGTTGTTATTTCAGTTATTACTATTAGTTGTTATTTCAGTTATTACTATTAGTTGTTATTTCAGTTATCTATTAGTTGTTATTTCTGTTATCTATTAGTTATTTCAGTTATTATTATATTAGTGTCAAATTTGGCCTGATATTGGTTATAATAGCTATTAGTGTAAAATAATAAGTTAAATTCAAATTCACTCTCTTAATTTTTCATTTTATTATTTATTAAATTCAGTTAGCAGGAGGAGCCTTATCATAATCAATGATATTTACGTATTAGTTATATGTGACAGCTATTTTTCTAGCTAAAATGCGATTCCTTGTTATCAGTTGAAAATTTCTGCACCAATGCATAATGATTTGTGGTGACTTCTGACAGGCTGGGGCAATTAAATTGGCACCTCATTTGTTTCAAAAAAAATTTTAAAACACTATGTGGAATATTTTTGTCCCACTGCTAGCTACTGCTAACTGTTGGTACTGCTAAGCTAGCAGTAGGGCCTAGCTACTGTAGCACTAGCAGTGGGACGAAAATTCCACCCAGTATTTCCAGACGCGTTCGAGATGAAGCAGCCCATTTAGCACCACGTCTGGAAAGCCATTTGGACCTTTAATATATAAGCACCCAATTTTCAATCTTCACATTACAAGTACTAGTCCAAGTGTACTTTGCTTAACACCCTGGAAGCACCCAAGATTCTCGTTATCTCTCCCATATTTGACGATACTAGATTTTGAGGATCCGGGCCAATTTTCGGCACAACCGGACCTTTCCTAATTCCTGGCCACACAAGGGGGCAGCTCCGGGGCAATTTGGCCCCCACCCACCGTGAAAACCTCTCACACTCGTTACTAAGCCTATCCATCCCCGCTTCTATCACGAGTGGATCACACACTTGATCCGGATCAAAAAAAGGGGGGTGGGCGATAGTAATATTATGTGGGCAGTGCAGGTGAAGGAATAGCGCTTTTCACATAGGTCGATTATGAGCTTCCCTGCAAAAAAAAAAAGCAGTGGTCCCAACTGATTTTCATTGCTGAGTATGGTTGGAGAAACCCATCGAATTCCGATTTTGAACCAAGTATTATGGGAATGTTTCATCTCTAATGAGGTGGATCGGACCGGACTGCCCCAAATTAGGTTAGAGCTTGGAGAGGGTGGGGGTGATCAGAATGACAAGTGGTATCTCTCCCCATACTCATACGTATAAAAAAAAGGGGGGGGGAGGAGAGGGCAGATTTGCTCATTCAGGGGATGTGATTTACTGGTGGAAGTGGGGAGACCAACAGGTTTCACGTGTTTTGCAGAGGTGGTTTGGGAGGCGAGGATTATCTAATCAGAAAGCGTGAACAACAGTTTTGGATTGGGTGGAGATAGGTCTGCTGCTGGTAGCCTGCATGATTTCATTATTTCCAGCCATGTTTTGTATAGCTGAAGGCTTGTTACTCGAAAAGCGGGTGCGTCACATGAGCGAATAGGCAAGTTGCTAAAGCCATTATGGATAAACTGTGTTCGGAAGAACTGCTAATAATAACTATAGTGCTAAGAAAACTACTAGGAATAAGTGCTCCTAAGAACACTACTAGTAAGTGATGCGACTAACACTACTAGTAAGTGATGCGACTAACACTACTAGTAAGTGATGCGACTAACACTACTAGTAAGTGATGCGACTAACACTACTAGTAAGTGATGCGACTAACACTACTAGTAAGTGATGCGACTAACACTACTACTGTAGTAAGAAGTGCCACTAACTTGCAAGAAGTACTAATCAGAAGTATTAGTAAGTACTGCTGCTTAAGAACTGCTACTTAGACATACTAGTAATAACTTCTAGTAAGTACTGCTAGTGAATATCATGCTAATAAGAACTGCTACTTAGACCTACTAGTAATAACTTCTAGTAAGTACTGCTAGTGAATATCATGCTAATAAGAACTGGTAATAAGCACGACTACTTAGGACACTACAACTAGTAAGAAGTGGTATAAGAAGTACTATTGAAAGTGCTAAGAAGAAGTAATCTATTAAGAAGTGCCACTAAGAAGTACCACTAAGAACTGCTAAGGGCTGCCATTATTATGATGTTTTAGAGTACTACTAGAGTACTTCTTAGTAGCACTTCTTACTCGATTACTTCTTAGTAGCACTTCTTACTCGATTACTTCTTAGTAGCACTTCTTACTCAATTAGCTACTTCTTAGTAGCACTTCTTACTCAATTAGCTACTTCTTAGTAGCACTTCTTACTCAATTAGCTACTTCTTAGTAGCACTTCTTACTCGATTAATTCTTAGTAGCACGTCCTACTAGTTATAGTGTCCTAAAGTGTTTATTATCAGTTCCCATTAATATGATATTCACTAGCAGTACGGTACTTACTAAAACTAGTTATTATCAGTACTTCTTAAGGGTAGTTAGAAGTAGCACAAGTAGGGCCTACTATTGAAAGTGCTACTTAAGAAGTACCACTAAGAACAGCTAAGGGCTGCTAAATTATTCGGATGTTTTAGAGAACTCAGCCACAAATTGATATGGAAGTGACCATTTGCATGTAACATGTCAGAACCTAACTCGTGTTGCCTGCAGCTCCCGGAAGATGGCAGGGAGAGCTTACAGCAGAGCCCTCTAACGTGGGACACTGTAACCAAACCCGTTTTTTTTTTGAGATATCTGGCTACCCCTTCCAGCCTAAGAGAGATTCGGCCGTGTTGATTCGCCTGTTGAGCCGCAAAGTGGTGTGTTGACATTCAGTGCACTCACTCCATGTGAACAGGGGCACTCGTGGCAATATTTGCCCGGCCGGAAGGGGGAAGCCCGGTTGCCACAAAGTTCCAGATGGCGCGATAGTAGGTGGGGGAAGGAGAGATGGGGGAGGGGGGAGGAGGAGGAGGCCAAAAGGGCTGATGCTTAAGCCAGGGCTTGTTGAGGTGAGAGCCAAAGTACTTGGCACTAGTCGATTACAGGGGAGGGGGAATAAGCGTTAGGGGGATGATTACAGGGGAGGAGTCATGAATGATTAGAGGTCTAGATTGGAGGCCGTTTGCCACTGGATACTCTAACATGCGGGGGCACATATTGCGCTTATCTTACGCTTAATTAACACACTTCTGGTTTGCACCTACCTGCCCTTAATAGAGATCAGCATAGTAGTCAAACCTCTGCTAGTAATAACTCCTAGTGAGAACCGTTAGGAAATCACTGCTTCTAAGGGTTGCTACTAAACTGCTGTTAGTGAGAACTGCTAGTACAGAACTGTAGGTGAAATTGGTAGTAGATGATTGCTAGTAGGCCTATATGAAATCTTCCGTGTTTACCAAGGAACTACCAGGTGAAACACCCGCGAGATACAGGTCTGTATCTCGCGTTTCCAAAAAAAATGGGGCTCAGGACTGAAAATGGATGGTTTAACGATTATCATTATTGAAGAGTAGCTCCCCCCCCCCCCAATCCCCCACCCTGCGAAATCCCTAGCAACACGAACGAATATCTCCTTAATCATCCCTCAAGGTTCCTCCCCGTGTGTTCATAAATTATTTAACATTAGCAGCAATAATCATTGATTGCTGGCTTTGGCTGTGAGCAATTTTCATAACCGACCCCCAGCAGGACTACCAAAATCGACGCAACAAAAGGAAAGGTGGAAACTCCATCCTGAAAACAGTGACGAAAATGAGCTACTTTGGCTGTTGCTTAAAATTATGTACTTTAGTTGCTACTATGTAATTTTATTTGTCAGTTATTTTTTATCATCTGTTTCTCAGTTATTTTATATCAGTTGTATATCAGTTATTTTATATCAGTTGCATATCAGTTATTTCATATCAGTTGTATATCAGTTATTTTATATCAGTTGCATATCAGTTATTTCATATCAGTTGTATATCAGTTATTTCATATCAGTTGTATATCAGTTATTTAATAACTGATATAAAACTGATATAAAATAACTGATATAAAACTGATATAAATAACTGATATACAAGGCTATACATTTTTATAGCGGTTATTTTATCTCAGTCGTATATCAGTTATTTTGTATGAATTTATCAGCTATTTATATCAGTTGTTTCAGCTACTTTATTTATCATTTGTTCATAAGTTTATCAGTTATTTTATAAAATAACTGATAAATGAAATAACAAATAAGCTACAGATAATTATTATTTTATTTATCAGTTATTTTGGTAGTTATTATTTTATAGGCTGTTTTATTAGTTATTTATCAGGCTCTTTCATGAGGTATTTTATTTATTAGTTATTTAAATTCATATTACAGCTACCCTAGATGAGCATAGCTGCTAACACAAGGCGGTTTGAGTCGTTTCTCAAACCTATAATATAGCTGATACTTTTTTGTAATCCCTAAAATCATCATGTATAACTCGTTAAGCAAGTATCGCCACTTAGTTTGTGCAGGTTCGAACATCAAAATGGGGGAGTTGATATCTTCAAAGCCATTCAGACTGGAGGTGTCAAAATGTCACTCGCTCCGGTGGGTGGGTGGGTGGATTGCCCAAAAAGAAAACGAGCGATCATCAGAACTTGCTTTTTTCTCTCTCTCTCTCTTGCGAACCTGAGAATTGACAGGCAGAAATAAAGCGAGTGGAGACCTTAGGTCTGTCCTTTATTCCCTCCAGGTCTTATTGACGGCTTCAATCACGCGTAGCTCGCACTTTGATTGCAAGCCGACGCTTAGGATCGATCCAAATCGAAAAAGAAAAGGGCTGGATCATTTATTCGCAAAGAGGGACTTTGAATACGCGAATCGGGTGTTAACAAGATCATGTTGCATAAGTAAGGCGCCATTGAAGGAACATAGGATTTTTTGATATGGATTGGTCTGGCAAGCCTGGCCCAACTTCAAAGGATAAGCAGGCGTACTGTCGTGGAAAGGAGTAAGGTAGCAGACCTGAAGAATAGTTCCAATATTAGTCTCCAGGAGAGGCTGTGACACTTGATGCAGAGGGAGTATCACCTCTCTTGGAGGCTAATTTCACTTCAGAGCTACAGTTATTGTAACTCACTGGTCGATACCATCGTCTCAATAGGTATCGATGCTGCGATTGACTTCTTCCCCGATTTTTATGATAAAGGGCTGAAGTGCAATACGATCATACTACTTCATCGCTACAGTTATTTTAACTCACTAAAATCAGTAGTATCAATGCTACTCAGCCGATAATTCCTGGTCGATTCTATAGTAGGCTACTGATGCTGATTGGATTCTCCCCCGATTTTTAAGATAACATTTTAGAATATAAGGCATCAAGTGCAATACGATCTGACTACTTCATCACTATAGTTATCGTGACTCCCTAAAATATCAGAATGGATACTCATATCCGATACCTACTGGTCGATACCATAGTCCCCATGCCGATTGGCTTCTCCCCCGATTTTTAAGATATTTTAGAATCGTATAATGCATGATGGGCAATACGATCTGACTAATTCATCGCTACAGCAACTCACTAAAAATAGCAGTATTAATACTCCTCAGCCGATACCTACTGGTCGATATATACCTATCAAGATAGCAGACCCGAAGCTCAAAAAGCCTCTTCTTCACGACTTGTGAAGTGGGAGGCTAAGTATGACCTGACTACTTAATCGCTACGGTTATCGTAACTCACTAAAATAGCAGTATCGATACTCCTAGCTGATCCCAACCGATCGATACCATCGTCCCCCATGCCGATTGGCTTCTCTCGTATTTTTTACAACCCCCGTCGCATAATTGGATGTAAATAAGTAGTGGGTCCCGGAAACTCGACCCGGGTTGATGAGTAGTGATTCGGTCTGCGGCAAGGAGGCAACTGGGGCCACTTCCGCCGTGTCTCCGGTTTTGCGTGTCCCCGGTTCCCATCCTCCAGTATAATCGAGTCCGATACGAGCGACGCCTGTAAAGGTATCCCAACTCCAAAGCCCCTTAACCGCAACGGTACTTGCGCCTCTCTTGTTTTAACCGTGAAATAATTTATAGAGTCTTAACTCCCAACTTGAGACCGATAATCCGGGGTTATGCGAGTCCACATTATCCTCCGGCGAAGGCGTTCAAGTGCCCTTTGCCGTGACGCTTTTACCGCTCGGCCGACCCCGGGAAAAGCAAGCAGAAAGTCTAATGCACCCCCCGAGCAGGCCAGTTCCTATTATGCAGAGTGGTCTAACTGCTTTACAACCCTATAGGGTTCCTGGCTTTTATGGGACCCACGGGATGAGCGCCGCCAATTAATGAAAGGCGCCGCTCAACATCCATACCTGCCAACTGGCTATCAACCCTCCCCGCCTTCCCCTAGCCTCCCCGCAGGATGAATTTCCCTCCACTTGAATACACAGGCTGCCCACACTGGGAGATGGAAAGTTTGGGGGGTACATTTGAACCCCACGGGACTGCGCAAGGTTGGGCAACATTGGATCTTATATTAGTCCGGTAGATGGCGTGTATCGTAAACTAGAAGTTCATCCTGGTCAGTATGCAACCGCACCCTAGTACAACTGGAAGTATAACTGGCAGGATCAACAGGAATACGGGATTGTATGGGGGAATATAGGGGAAAATATGTTTATACAGATACCCGGTTAAGGACCGGTTTCACCGAGCCCGGTTTTGATAAAAACCCCCGTTCTTTCGGAAAATCCCTGCAAATAGAATAGGGATTTTCCAAATGATTCGGGGTTTTTATCAAAACCGGGCTCGGTGAAACCGGCCATAAGCCAACCAATGTAACAGGCAGTTTAAGTTAACCAGTCGTTTAATCTAACTGGTTGTTTAAGTTAACCATATGTTTAGGCTTACATGCTATTTTACGAACTGGCTGTTTAAGCTACCTGGCTGTAACAGGGAGTCTAAGCTAACCATCTGTTTTACTAAACAGCGGTTTAACTAACCAGCTGTTTAACTAACTCGCTGTTTTACTAACCAGCTGTTTAACTAACTAGCTGTTTTACTAACCAGCTGTGTAACTAACCAGCTGTTTAACTAACTAGCTGTTTTTCTAACCAGCTGTTTAACTAACTGGCTGTTTAAGCTACCTACCTGTCACACGGCAGTTTGAATTAACCCGCCGTTTAACTTAACAGGTTGTTTAAGCTAACCGGCTCTTAGGCTTACCTGCTGTTTTATTAACCAGCTGTTTAACTGGCTGTTTAAGTTACCTATCTGTAACAATGAGTTTAAGTTACCAGCCGTTTAATCTAACCGGTTGTCTAAGCTAACCCGCTGTATAAGCTGACCAACTGTTTAGGCTTACCTCCTGTTTTACTAGCTGGCTGGTTAAGCTATCTGGCTGCAGCAGGCAGTTTAAGTTAACCAGCCTTTTAATCTAACAAGCTGTGTAAGCTAGCAGGTTGTTTAGGCTAATCTGCTGTTTTACTAACCATCTGTTTAACCAACTGGCTGTTTTAAGCTACCTGGCTGTAACATGCAGTTTAGGTTAACCAGCTGTTTAAGCTAACCAGCTATTCATGCTACCGGCTGTTTAGGCTAACCTGCTGGTTAAGCTTTAAACTGCGGTTAGCTTGCATTTTAAGTTAACTGACCCTTTCAAGTACTGATTCACAGTTATGGCATAAACGGCTGGTCTAACTTGTGCGTTCACGCCCTAAATCTGAGGCCGTCAGTTTTTGTCCGTCATAATTAGGGTTTGAACCACGTTTTCCATCCGGTGTTTATAGCGAGTGACAGATAATGACTTTTTGCTTCTTCGCCTGATAACGTTGATTGATATAACTTTACCGCGGCTTTATAAATAACCGATAACGATTTTTTGAACCTCTGAGTACCTGTCTCCCGCAACCAAACGATATACTTTTTTTTTCTCCCCCCCATCCATGGCATTGTCGCCATCAAACAACAATTAATACCATTTCGAAGACAGCAACTGGGGCCCTGCCAGTCAATCTTAATTACTGGTTAATTATCCTCCCATCCGTTTCCATTTGGCACGTCACACCTTTATGGAGGGGTGGGCCATTTTTGAAGCGCGTGCCGATGGGTAGGTAGGTGGGGTGAACAATCGAGACGTTTTGTTTTTTTTCCTCCAGTGATGTTGTCCGGTGATCGATTTCTCCAGGGGAATTCCAGGTGATTATCGCCCCCGCTGTTTTTTACGCCAGTTGATTTACGGTCGTAACTTCAACCCGGAGTAAAATAGAGCCATCTGCAGATTGCACGTTAAACGCTATGGTCAAAAACTGACTGTCAATTAAGCACATTGGTTTGAGTTCTGCCTAAAATTGGCAAATTCTAATATTTTTGAACTATGAAACCAGTTATTAAATTATTGCTAACTTATATCATTTCCAACTAGTATTATATTTCCACAAAATATTATTTCCTCAAAATATTATTACCTCAAAATATTATTACCTCAAAATATTATTTCCACAAAATATTATTTCCACAAAATATTATCTCCAACTAATATTATTTCTGCCTGATATTATTTCCAACTAATATTGTTTCTGCCTGATATGATTTCTAACTAATATTATTTCCAACTAATATTATTTCCACCTAATAGTACCGTATTATTTATAATTAACCATTACTTATTGCTAACTTTTGCTTATTACTACATGTAGCAATTATTTATTTCTATCATCTATTTCCATATTCTATCATCAACTGTTATTAACTGTTATCAACTGTTTTATTTATATTTATTTATATCTGTTCATCCAGTAACTATTTAATAATCATTATTCAGTTAATAACTATTCAGTTAGTAACTATTATTCACCTAATGACTCATTCATTCAATGAATATTATTTGATAACTATTATTCACCTAATGACTCATTCATTCAATGAATATTATTTGATAACTATTATTCACCTAGTGACTCATTCAATAAATATTATTTGATAACTATTATTCACCTAATGACTCATTCACTCAATGAATATTATTTGATAACTATTTTTCTTCGATGACTTATTTTAATAAGTTGCATAAATTAAATACGGCGTAATTATTAATTATTTAATAACCACTAAAATTGCTATTCCTCGTTTATTTTAGTTGCTTCAGATCTTTCTACTGAAACCAGCCATCCTTTCCTAATAATTATGTCGTGATTGGCCCTCAGCGGTGTAATATAGACCGGAGTAAGTTACTCCGAAGTAAAATTTACGACGCTGCAACTTGCACCAGATGCATCTACCGTCATACCACACCAAACTTCCGCATTTTTTTTGTTCGAGTTCAGCGGTCCTTTGATCCGGAACTTTCCCCGAGATTTTTGGGAGCCGCCATTTTTTTTTCTTCAGTGGTGAGCTTAGGCCTAGCGGTGATTCCAGTCATTGGAGGCTCCACAGAGGTGCTTCATGGGCCTGGAAATTTCCTTCAAGATCGATTGCTAGAGAGCGCGTTAATTACAGGAGCGAGATCAAGTTCGTTGTGGGGGTAGGACGAGGGGATAAGTTGGTGGTGGTGGGGGAGTAAAGTCTTGAATCCAACAGAGGTAGAGACTCTCTCTCTCTCTCTCTCTCTCTCTCTCTCTTATCAAGCTGGCCGAGCCCCATGCTGTATATTACGGAACTTCATTTCCCTTCTCCGGAAACCGACCCAATTAGACGAGAGAGGGTGCTTCTAGAGACCAGAAACCAGCCAGGCACCTCACATAGATGGCGCTATGAACAAACAGAGGCACATTTAAAAAAAAAATATTGTGGGGGTTAGCAGAATGTGCCCTCTACCAGTTTATCGTTAGATCTAGGTCATGGCATAGGGGGGACAGGGGGCATGATGAATGATCAGAATCGCATTTGGATGACATTGCCTTGAAAGAGTAATTACGGTAATGTTTGCACAAGGATTCGCCATTAGCATCAGCATGGTAGGGAGGGGGTTGGTGGTACGCAATCCGCAGAACCAATAATCAGAGCCCCAAACACGGCAAGCCACGGTTCTTGAGAGAGCAGCAACCCAAAACTACAATGGCCTCAGAATTTAACGGGTTCGTTAGGATTCATTGAGTCCCTCGGAATAATAACAAGCTTTGAATAATCATGGCTTTTAGAGATGGGGGTGTAACTAGGACACAAAATGTTTATTTTTAAAAAAAGGGAGGTGTATAGTTATATCATTTGTGGAATTTAAAAAACAACAACAATTAGTTTTTGCAATCCATCATAATTTTGGCACAACAGCATGACATGTTTAATGGAGCATAAACAGGGTTTGGTTGTGATTCAAATAGCTGATGTTTGATTTTACAGGTCTCGTTGGAGAGAATATTGTTGGTTTGGGAAGTTTAGGCAAGTAGTACCACACCCTTCGGTATAGATGGCGCGCTTGCCATGCTCTGGACAAACAGAGGCACAGACACCAACTATATGATTATAAAAGAATTTAAACATTTTAAATTAAATTTAAATATTAAAAACAACTAGCAGTTACGAAAGATTGGACGTGTAGTACCATATTTTTCACAGAAATATTTGCCACTCTCAGGGTCATACGGGGATACTACCTAAGTGATGACTCCGGCGCACAGAGGCACAGACGAAATTCTACATAATTATGATTGTAAAGGTGTTGTAAATTTTTTAATTAAAATTAAACTTAAAAATAACTAGCAGTTTGGCGGACTCTGTTGCAAAATTCATAAAATAAATGCGCATGGCCAATCGTGCCGATAACAATATGTTTGATGATTACAGATTGCGAAATGAATAGCCAACATGCAAATTTCAGAGCAGCGGTATGACCCTTGAAACGGTTAGCATAATTTTGCAAAACCCGGGGTTCGTTGTCGGTACTCGCCAAACTGCATAAAACAGCTAATCCCCGGCAACCAATATTCGCGAATATGTTGCATCAACATTTATTAAAATATTAATCACTAATCGGGCTAGAAATTTCTGTTCGAAAAAAGATTTTGCAGCAATGATGCAATACACATGGGAGGCAATTGAACACGGAATTAATAGTTAACTAGTAATTAACTTAGTTAACTAATTCCAAGCGAAATGAAGGCATGCAACGATGAGTACTGTACAGAAATTGTCAAATAATGTCACTTGGTCACACTCGTTACAGATGTAATTATTATTAATTTTAATGTCCATTACACTACTATGATAGAGAGACAACCTATGACACTTCCATCTCCTAGGCCTGGCTCAGACCGCATATTTAAAATGTCAACATTATTTTTGAACAGCAAAAAATAATTAAGTCATCAATACAGCAAATAACAAATGATTGCAATGCAAAAATGAATAAACATTATAATAATTAAATGTAAAAATATATACAATTAAAATTATTTCAAGGCGGATGATGAATGATATCAAAATAAATTATACTGAAATAAATTATATTAAACCGATATTAATATGAGTGAATTATAAAAATAAATATAGTGTGAAATAAATCAAATTTAAAAATCAAATGCAGAAAGCATAAAATAAATGAAATTTAAAAGCAAAAATTGATCTTTTTATTTCATTTGTTTCATAATGCAGAAATAATTTTAAAATAAACTAAATCGAATTAAAATGAATCGATACAAAAATTAATGAGTTAATTTGATGATTTATTTGAAAGTGGAAGGATAAAGTAGACGATAAAATAAATAGAATAAAAAACTCAAATTGAACAAATGCAATAAATCCATCACAAAAATTAATAGCAAAATAATTAAGATTAAAATAAAATTAGAGAAAAATTAAAACCATAGCAAATAGCTTAACATACTTCCCATTCAGAAAATTAATTTAAATTATTAAACAATAATTACTTTTCAATAAAGCTAATGTCACACGGAGAGGCATATCTTACCAGGACATTTCATACCCGTTTGAAGCCCATTAATGAGGCTGCCTAAACGACACCTTTACAATAAAAGTGGTCCTCGAGTCCTCAGTGAAACAACCTTACCTTTTCTCATTAGGGTTTTGGCCCACCCCAATATTGTTGTGTCCTCATTGTCATCTCCTGTCGAGGTCGTTTTCGGGTCACCTCATCTTTGTGTGTCGGCTGCATAATTACAAAATGAAAACCAGAGGGCAGCACCTCTATTCCCCCTCCCCTTCTTCTCCCCCCCCCCCTCCCCCACCCCCAACAAGCTTGAAATTGAAAAATTCCCACCTCGTTACCAGGAAACTTTCCAGTGGGCTTGTACAAACTCCTGTGGAAAACTTGCGCTTTATGTAACGTGCCTGGGGCCACTGATTTTTTTTTCTTTCTTTTTATTTTTCGAAAAAAAAGTGGGAGGAAGTAGAAGGGTTAGTTTCCTCCCCGCTTCGCCTTCCCCCCTCCCCCCACCCTCTCTGAGACTCCTCTAAGAAATTGCGGTCCTGCCCTGAGAAAATGTTTTTCAATTTGACTCCTGAGGTAGAAGGACACGGGGAGAGTGGGAAAGCTACTGGGGCCATAATCTGACTTTATTACCACAATTAACTTGCGAGTGGCGTGCCCAAAAGTTTCCGCAAAGTGGGACTCATTCAGGTGTAACCGAAGCGAGCTTCTTCTTTTTTCTTCTTCTTCTCAAGTCTTATAAACATTTTCGGAGGAGTTTAATGGCGGATCTTGCGGGTTTGGGAGGCAGCCACGTGAAGGCCTCAATGTTTCAAGGACCTTTGATTGACTGTGGATATCATTCTTATGGAACATAATTGGGCAAAAACTTGTGCTGCTATAATAGGACCATAGCCCAATAAGGCCATAGTCCAAGCAAAGGCCATAATTAGATTTAATAATAATAATTGTCTAATCCTGTTAAAATTGTGGAAATAGCTGAATATTCTAACCCAATAAATATGTAATTAATGTAGGAAAAAAATATTTTGTTGCCATAGTAATCGGTTGCCGTGGCAACAAAACCTGGACAAAGGAGAAAATTTTGCCTTTTTATTACAATACGAGGGCCAATCGACGCTTCGCGGTAACAATAGACGGGGGCCAATCGGAAGCGTGGCAGTAACAACTATGCAGCGGACCAATCAGAATGCTTCTACAAACAACGCAAGGATTTTAATATTATAGATACATATTCTGTTGCTGTGGAAACAGTTTGCCATGGCTACAATACATGGACAAACAGACAAACGTTGCCTTTTATGCGGGGGCGGACCAATCAGAGGGCTCGGTCAAAGTCCGCAAGCATTTCAATATTATAGATAGATATTCTGTTGCTGTGGAAACAGGTTGCCATGGAAATCGGTTGCCATGGCGACAATACCTGGACAAACAGACGAACTTTGCCTTTTATTGCCATAAAAATAATTTTGTTGCTGTGGAAACAGGTTGCCATGGCGACAAAACGTGGACGGACAAACAAATCCTGCCTTTTACAATATTCCGAGACATTTTGTTGCCATGAAAATCGGTTGCCATTGCAACAAAACCTGGACAAAGGAACAAACTTATCCTTTTATAATGACTGAACAGAAATATTTTGTTGCTGTGGAAACCGGTTGGCATGGTGACAAAACCTGGACAATGGAACAAACTTTACAATTTTTTAGTAATCCAGTACAGTATAATTTGTTTTTTGCTCTGTAAACAAGTTGCCATGAAAATCGGTTGCCATGGCAACTAAACCTAGACAAACTAACAAACTTTTCCTTTTCCTTTTGTGTAAACAGGTTGCCATGGCAACTAAACCTGGGCAAACAAAAATATATTTATAAACTTTGCTTATAAAAATAATACAGATAAACATTATTATATTTAAAATATCCTTTTCAACAGCTAAACGTTCTTTTCTATGCCCAACTTATATCCTTGTTCCTTCTCGCAAAAAAAAAACCCTTCGCTGAGAACAAATAGGCCTGTTATGTAAATGCAATTTGCAAGCCCATTCTATAGGCAGCCCCTCATCCATCAAAGCCATGTTTGCAAAACTTGCACATGGATAGAGCCTCCCTTGCAAGTATAGTTCAAGCCTGAATGCTAAAAGTGCATCTCTCGCTCTACCTTTGAAGCATTTATTTCCACCAAAGAGAGAGAAAAAAAAATCGCGATAAGAAGCAGGCCTAGCGATAGTATATACAAATCGACATTAAAAAACGCAAGTCTTACCGTTGGAGGCTTCTTTTTGATCTATGAATCGCATTTCCATCTTATGTGAGTTGCAACACGTATTCGTAACAGTGCTGGAATTATTTAAAAAAAAAGTGACTGTGTTTGTCCGGGGTGAGGCATCACCTTATAAATAAATTTTTTACGAGCGCAACCGAGTGCGCACTACAGTTCGCGCAAGCTGCACTGTTGGCACTGTTAGCTGGTATGCTGTACCACGCTGCAGTTATTTCCAACGCT
This sequence comes from Catajapyx aquilonaris, assembly GCA_000934665.2. Classification (NCBI taxonomy): domain Eukaryota; kingdom Metazoa; phylum Arthropoda; class Diplura; order Dicellurata; family Japygidae; genus Catajapyx; species Catajapyx aquilonaris. The sequence goes on along the minus strand of KZ538235.1, from coordinate 38,403 downwards.
ACGCTTCGGGAGACAAAATGGCCGACGTATTCGACGTTGTCAAGGCGAATGAACCTCAGATGATACGAGTGTAAATGATATATTGGCCATTGCATGTCCCACTATACGCCTTATATTAAGTTAAATCCAGGATTATACCAACCGTTATTCGTTAATGGCAGTTATTTTAAAAATAACCGCTACTTTCAAGACTTTTTAGAGAAAGGTTTATATAGAACGGCTCTGTCTGATACCTGTCCACAGACAGACATAGCCCTTCTATAAGACTTTTTCTCGAAAAAGTCTAAAAAGTAGCGGCTATTTTTAAAGATAACTGCTATTAAAGAATAACGTTTGGGATAATCCTGGATTTAACTCGAGAAGAAGTCTTATAGCACGGCTCTGTCTGATACCAGTCTACAGGCAGAGCCGTTCTATAGGACTTTTTTCTCGAAACAGTCTAAAAAGTAGCCGCTATTTTTAAATAACTGCTATTAACGAATAACGTTTGGGATAATCCTGGATTTAACTCGATAAAAAAGTCTTATAGAACGGCTCTGTCTGTCCGTGGACAGGTATCAGACAGACAGAGCCATGCTATAAGACTTTTTTCCTCTTTTAAACTCCAGCAACATTGTTGCCAGAACAATGGAGCTGCGCGAGTGTTAGTGCGCACTCGGTTGCGCTCGTAGAAATTCACATGTAGGTGCATCGTACGATCCCGAGAATGTCAGTTCGCCAACTATGTGAGGGACAGTACTACGTTCACTAGTTAATCTAAGGCTAGACAATATCCTTGGAGCGACAGGAGCGATCAAGAGGGCAATAAGTCGCAGAAGGTGAGCGACTGTTTGGACTCTGGTGTAATTGACTGCCAACTAGTTCTAAATCCAGCCCCTTTGAACAAACAAGGCCGATTGGAGGAGAGAAAGCACAGGTAGTGGGCAAATAGCGTTTGGGGGGGATGGCGTGGCGACGTGATTTATCGGCGAATCGGCATCAAGTAGGAAAGCCTGAGCAAATGTCCCCCACCTTCCCTCTCTCCAAAACCTTCTTTTCAATCGACAAGTTAGAAGGTGCTCTTCGCTAGACTAATTGTCGAAGCTGCGAACGTGTTCAGAGGGAACAATTAGCATGATTGATGACGACTTGACGTAACGGGGTGGCAAAGTAAGGGGGGAGAGTCATCTCACCCTCAAGTGAGACTTTCGAGATTTTGATTAGACTAATTGGGACGAAATCATGGATTTTGGACAAGAACGGGATAGATCCACGTCCCAAAATAGGTTCTAACTTTATAATATTCTCTTTAGGTTAAGTTAAATCAGGAATGAGCTATTTGCTAATATCAGTTATTTTAAAATAGCGGCTAATTTCGAACATGGCATTACGGTACCCAAACAAGATTGGCGAATGACGCGAGCTTGATTCGAGTAAGCTTTTTCTCATTGCCAAGGAAATTCAAATTGGACAACAAGGACATAGGATGTCGTCTAATTTCTCGTTGCCAAGGAACCCCAGGACACCCTCATGTAACTTGACCTTGGCGGATAAGGTGAACCCGGAAAACCTGAAGTTGACCAAGAAAATTTAAATTTCGCTGAATCCGAATCCGAAAACCGTTTGTCGCCTTCTCAATTAGGCCCTGATACCTGACCACCGACGGATTGACTGACGTAGCGGTTCTGTAAGGCTTTTTTTCGATGAAAAAAAGTAAGTTAAAAAAAATCGCCGCTACTTTTTCAAACTGTTGTTTAGGAATGTCCTAAACGTTATGTTAAAAGCAGTTCTTTTTTAAAATAGCCGTTACTTCAAGCAAGTGTTTGGGAATATCTGAACGTTATGTCAACAGCATCTCTTTTTAAAAATCGCCGCTACTTTTCAAACAATTGTTTGGGATTATCCAAAACGTTATGTATAAAGCAGTTATTTAAAAATAGCCGTTACTTCGTCAAACAAGTGCTTAGGAATGTCTAAACGTTATGCTAAGAGCAGCTCTTTTTTAAAATAGGCGTTACTTTTTATAACTGTTGTTTGGGAATGTCCTAAACGTTATGTTAAGAGATGTTCTTTTTAAAAATAGCCGCTACTTTTCAAACTATTGTTTGGGGTTGTCGAAAACTTGATGTTAAGAGCAGTTCATGTTAAAAATAGCCGTTACTTACAACAATTGTTTGGGAAGGGTCTAAACGTTATGTTACTAGCACTTCTTTTTAAAAACAGCTGTTACTTCTTGAAACTGTTCCGGGTGTATTGGATACAAGTCGTGTCCACTCCAGAGTTAAATATAGTAAGCAAGTAGGGAGTCTGCCCCCTAGTGCAATTTGGGTCCACTTGTGGAGCTGACCAGAGATCATGCTGCGAGGAGAATGGATGGCTTCCCAAGCGGTTGCTATTGCGAAAAGAAAGGCCGTAAATCACTCTGAGGCACGCAAAAGGTGCCCTGAATTTTGCTGAGACCCACGATTGGCTCTTGCCTTTTCCACATATACGCAAAGTTTGTTTGAGGTTTGGTTAACAGTTAAGCCTGGTGTCAGATTCATTTCGATTCGCGCTTTTGCCTTCATCATCTGGTGGCGCCACAAGTACATTATCAAATATCTGATCGCCCACCCATTGATGCCACATTTCAGCCTGGTAGGGGGGGGGGGGGTTACCCAATAGGAAACTACCCGCAATTATCGCTTTTCCTCCCGGAGCCTGGAAATAATAACAATAATATTGTTATTACCCTCCCAACTTACATCATTCCCCTCCCACCGGGGGTATTCTTGAAACCAATACCTGGAAACTGCTAGGAAAAGTTTTCTGGTGCGAATTTCTCCAGTTGTTGCAATATTTTCCTCCTTCTGCCGATAAGTATCTGCTGCTTCTGGTAAGGGAGTAGGGGAAGGCGGGGGGCACAAAAAAGGAGGGGAATCTTAGTCGATATGAAGTATTCAGAAAGTGGGACGGAGCTGGGTGGGTTTTCCAATCTGGCAGCTTGTAATAACTAGGTGCATGCCAGTTATATACTACTTCCAATTCTGAGAGGTAAATGGTAGGGATGAATATTTGAGGCTATGATGTCTTGGAGAGGGAGGGGTAAGTATTGTAGAATTTATTGGTTCGCTGAATGTTAGATGAAAGGCGCTCAAAATGGCATAAACGGGGGGGGGGNGGGGGCAAGGGGTGATCAATATGGCATGGAAATTTGTAGGGTGCAAGCATAAGTGGGCAAGGACTTACATTATTTGCGAAAATGGAGGTAGGGTAGCTGCTTATGTTCGCGCTTCTAGGCTTCTACATGAGGGTTCGTTGTACTCGACAGTACATGTGTTGATGTCCCTAAGATTGACAAATATAGCAAAACTATCTGCGGCACCTGGCGTTGCCCGGGAAGAAATGAATGAAGGGAAAACACCTGCCAGTAGCCCCGTCAACTGTCTGTCCGCCCGCCCAAGAATGCCATCTGTGGTCCTGCTACTCCAACACCTTCAACCTCTCCCGCCTGTATAACGGCAACCGTCATTTGCCTACCATCTGTAGTCAACCCCCAACACCTCCATACTCTCCCAGACTGGGGGTGGAGCACAGATGGCAGGCAAATGCCGTTGGCAGGCGGACAGACAGACTCACAAACTGCTTTATTTATATAGATTGCCTGGAACTACCCACGTAGATGCGCATCCTACTGTCATTCTCATGGTCGGGTACTACATAGCGCTTAGGGTCCTGATAGGAGCCTAATCATAATTTCGGGACATGTCTTTTCCCAAGGGTCCGCGTGTTTCCTTATTCGTGGGAGGAAGAAAAGGCGTTTGGGTATGCGTGGCCAGTAAGGAACAACATCTTGCCTTCAGGAGGGGAAGGTTCTTCTCCTGAAATGAACTCCCAGGAGAGGACCCGGAGAAAACCGGGCCTTGATTTAAATTCTGGCTTGCCTTTATTTACATTTCCTTGGTGCGCGTCACCCAGCGTTTGGCTTTGACTTGGCCTCCCCCTTTGACCACGCCCCTGCGACCCCCTTGCCCAAACTGCCGAAAAGGCTAATGGCTCCCAAATTGGCCTCAGCTCACTCAAGTTGTTGCAAATACAAAGGGGCTTCACACGTATTCTGAGTTCGCTCTGTTCGCGCGAAGTCCTATAGGTGTCAAATTTCGTATACTCTTTATTTAATTTTCAATTGGTTTGTTTTGTTTAATCTCACGACCGCGTGCCTCCCTTTACGTGTAAAATCACCTAAAAGTATGAGCTCGCAAATTTTCGCAACTTCAAAGTTTTGTGAGGCTAAAAACCGCGGAAGCTCCTGGATATCTCCTCGAGCAATTTAAAGGCGTGAAAAGCAAGGCAATTTGGGCCGGGTTGTAGGCCCGGGCGGCCTTGCTTTTAAAGAATTAGTAGTTTTCTTCTTTCCCTTCCACCCATATAGCGCCCAAGGTTGATGGCGGTCCTAAGGGAGACACTTAGGACCGGACCTAGGTTTTCCCGTGGACAAAAGGAAAAACCGAACGTACGACGGTTGCGCTCTCTAGAGACGGCCTAAAAACCGCACACAAAAATTTATTATGGCCCCTTGCAAAGGAGGGGGGGACCTGTAAATGGGTTATGGTCACAATAGTTGTGACATTTTACGGCCCATTTAGTGTCGAGCCAGATGGGCGCGTAAATTGTGCGTGGGTACATAGTACGGGGATTTTACACATGTCGCCGGCCATTTTAAAGCGACGGAAACAACCGTTGAAAGCCAGAGCCATCTTACGAGCCTGTGATAAACCTCGCAAGATGTCCCGAGCAAAACACGCGGCTATTAAAGTAGCAGTTATTAAATCAGAGGTTATCAACCTAGCTGTTATCAAACTAGCAGCTTTCAGACTAGCTATTATAAAAATAACATCTATAACAGCAGCTATTATAAAATAACATCTATAACAGCAGCTATTATAAAATAACATTTATAACAGCAGCTATTATAAAATAACATTTATAACAGCAGCTATTATAAAATAACATTTATAACAGCCGCTATTATAAAATAACACACATAAAATCAGCAGTTATCAATTATTTAGCAGCTATCCAACCAGTTTTCAAACTAGCAGACTCTATCAAGCTAACAGTTCTCAGTAACCAGTAACCACTATCAAACTAACAGCTCTTTGACTAGCTATTATCAAACTAGTACAGTAGTTAATAGGAAAGGAGCAGTTACCCGCTGTCCAACTAGTTCTCAAACTGGCAGCTATCAAACTGACAGTTATCATACTAACTGTTATCAAACCAGCTACTCTGCTACTCGTTATTATCACACTAACAGCTAGAAAAGTAGCAGTTGATGATTTATCAGCTATCAAACTAGTTATTTTTATTTAATTAGTATATTTTAGTTACCCCATTCTAGAGCAGTGCTCCTTTAGGGGAGTCAAACTAGTTATCAAACTAGTACGCATCAAGCTAACAGTTATCAAACTAGTACGCATCAAGCTAACAGTTATCAAACTAGTACGCATCAAGCTAACAGTTATCAAACTAGTACGCATCAAGCTAACAGTTATCAAACTAGTACGCATCAAGCTAACAGTTATCAAACTAGTACGCATCAAGCTAACAGTTATCAAACTAGTACGCATCAAGCTAACAATTATTATCATACTAGTGGTTGTCAGGCTAGCAGTGACAATACTATCTGCTGTCAAACTAGCAGCTATTTTAGCTATTAAAGCAGCAGCGTTTTTGCTCTGGTATTACTGTTAATGAAGCGCAATTGCTTTCAGAAAACTGTCCTGTATGACAACCCATTTTTACTCACACGTTAGAGGTCACGACCTCCCTTGGCCAAAGCCATCTCTTTAATAATCCTTATAACTACTTCCTTACAAGCAGGTCCCAAGATATGTCAGCACGATCCGCATTCCGCCCCCTTTGCTGCTATTTCTGAAACCGTGTGTGTCATTCACAACGACGCATGTGTCACTTTGCGTGCTGATCCCCCGTATCGGAGTGATGAATTAAGCCTGGTTTCAAGTCCCGGTAATTATAGTAAGGCCATGTCCCTTTTCTAGCCGGCCACTAACTGAAAACGATTGCATCTCTCTCTCATTTTCATAATTCTTATCGCGTTGAGCTGTGGGTGGGTGACTCGTGTCACGCAGCTGTCATCTGATTGGCCCACTCCACATATTGCTTTCACACTTTGCCATGGAAGGAAAGGTGCCTTTCAAGTCTTTGGAAGGGAGGAACACACGGAAGGACCGTTATCGGAAATGTGACAACTATCATTTGTACTACTATACAACCACCAGCAATAATTATGACGGTGGTTATTAATATTCGAATAACAGAAGTACATGAAGCATAGTAATTAATAATATGACAGGCTGTGCCTCTGTCCGCGGCGAGTCATCAGCTATGTGCATGCAGTACTAGCAGCCCTTGCACGACCCGAGAGTGGCAGTAGTGTTCTAACTCTCTCGCTCTCAATGTGAAGGGTACGGTATTATGTGAAAACCCCGGTTTTGGCAAGAGACTCGCTAGTGATTAATAATTAATAATAAATTAATGATAATTATTTAAAGCAATAAATTGTGTAGCTAAAATAAGACAAAATATAGTCTAATTATGTATTATACTCGTAGTATGGTGTTACAGTAGCTATTATTGTAACTATTACAGTAGCTATTATTGTAACTATTATTATTTAATTACTAATATTGCTGTCATGTTTTCACAATTTTATAATGATATACCCAGTTTATGACACATAATAGCGTGTAAAAGTAGCTGGAAGTAACAGCTTAATGGCTAAAAATCGCGCTGTACGCAGTAATTATCCTGCACTGAAAATGGCTTACGTTAATTAACATGGTAACAAAAAAAATTGTAGTCTCGTTGAGAGTCTTTCTTGGCTGATCCCATTTAGCCAAATTTGATTCTCTCGCCTCGACTAAAAGTTTGAACTCGGGAGTTAATTACGATTAAGCGTGTTTGTGGAAAAGAGAGGGTAGGGGGGCTGGTGGTGGTGGTGAAGGCTTCCTTGTGCTAAAACTTTGCAAAAGCTTGGGGTAGAAGGTAAAGGAAGGGGAGGGTTTTGCGAACATTGATTTTCCAGTCAACTTGCTCAGCTCCTGCCCTTGTTCCAAAGCACGTTATTGCTCCAACACTAGAGTGTCGCAGGACCATGACTTGCGACCTCGTACCGGTTATATATATTTTTTTCAAAAAAAAAAACTTTTTTTTTCGACTAGGAGGACGAAGAGAGTTGCAGAAAATCAAGATTTTATATATACTTTCCCCCCCCCCCCCTTCCCGATCTGCGTTTTTAATTGGCAAACTTGTCTTAATTAATGGCTTATTTACGAGTTTGGAAGGAGGTAGCATCTATGGCCTCATTATGGGGGGAGGAAAACTTACAGTTTCGAGCGGAGCGGTTTTGTGTACAGGGTGATTCTGCATGGAACGATGAGTTGTTGGGAAATTGATTTTTTGCAAATTTTGCACGGGGAATGATTAGGAAGCCTAATTATGTAAAGAGGAAAAGTTCATTAGAAGTATGAGGTAATGAGCAGCAGCAATTTATATTACTTATTCAATCAGAAAATGGTACATTTCATTCAGATTTTTTTATTGTTGAATATCATTGTTGTCAAATATGACGTCTGGAACACCTGGTTGAATAAATCCTACATCAGCAGTTATAAATTATTTTCAAAAATTATGCGATAATTTTTACTTGATTAATTTTATTTTAATAGGGTCGAATTTTCGTCCCACTACTATATACTAACTATAGCAGTACCATGATTGTACTGTACAGGTACTGCTAAGTTAGCAGTAACTAGCAGTGGGACGAAAATTGGTATTGTCATTTTCGGTTTTAATTTTCTATACACCGGTATTGTATATACAGGGTGTTCCAAATTCCTTGGTCGTTTTTAAATAACTGATATTACCCGATAACAGTTATTTTTGTAGCTTGTGCCCCTAACCAGGTGCCCCATTCTACAGCAACTGCTATATTCCAACCCTGGGAGTAATGGGGAACCTGGATCTGGACACAACAAGCTACAAAAATAACTGCTATCTGGCAGTATAAGTTATTAAAAATCGACCCACGAATTTGGAACACCCTGTATAATGTTTGAATAATTATACTTTGCTATATTCAAAAGATTTGCTGTATGTTATTAGTTATTTGCATATTTTATTAGTTATTTGAGTGTTATTACATAGCAGTATATAATGAGCTATTTATACAGTGTCTTATTATTATAAAAGTTAATACTTTATATTATTAGTTTATATTATCAAATAACACGAAAAATTGAACTGAAATTAAATTCATTAATATGATTTAATTAATATGTAACACTAATTAAATTGAAACTCTGTGAGCCAAATTCGTCAATTAAAATATGACAGTAAAACAGTAAAATTAATTGACACCCGTAATATTAAATTTGGTGTTTCACGCTGTAAAATATAGTTAAGAAAACTGTACCGTAATCGTCGATAGTTATACTACATTAAAATCCGGTTGTATCGCCTACAGAAAACATTTTCCGGCTGGAAATGAGCCAGAAAAGTTTGTTTCAGCAAACAATTTCATCAACATGTACACATTCTTCTTATTAATGACTCAAGCACATGTGTCTGAAAATGGCTGTTTGCCCAGAAAAACAACAGTTTACGGTCTTATCCTAGTGACTTTGACAGCCCTCCATTAACTTAAGGCCAGCTTAGCCCTATTTGATCCAAAGCAAATTTTGTGCCAAGAGCTCAGACTAACAAATCCGTAATCTTAACCAAACCTCATCACTTATCCAGAGGTTTGCTCTCGAAAGACTGTTCCCATATATTCTTTTTTTTTCTACTTTACCCTGGATTAAAACCTATCTACCCTTGGTTAGAATCCCTCGAGATTTATCTAGGCATCAAACGGTGAACACTCCTCCGTGTCATCCTGACCCAAAGGAATTTAGACGGCGCTTTCTTGGTAGCGGCTGAAGAGCTCTTCTAACTGCTCATAATGCCTCATAATCAGCCTTAATCCTGTTAGCAAACGCCACTGAAACTAGCTGCAAAACTTTCCTGAATGCGGGGATTGGAGGATTAGGCCCAAATGATACGCCAGGGGAACCCGGGGGCTGGGAAATGAATGTCTAGAAGGATATCCGCGGAGAAGGGAAGAAGAGGGCTCAAGAATCAGTCTGTGCCTCTGTTTGGTCCAATAGGTGCATGTGACGACTCTAAGAAGTCATCTATACGCAGGATATGGTATCACCCGATATTTATTGGCTGTTTCTGACATTGTGAGCTTGCCCCACGTTGGGCGCCATTGTAACGTACCGCATGTTACACATTCAGAGTTTGCCCCACGTTGGGCGCCATTGTAACGTACTGTATGTTACACATTCTGAGCTTTCCCCACGTTGGGCACCATTTGTGGCCTCCTGGTCGTCACGTGTCTCACTTATTTACCCGACCTCGGACGGGTTAACAAACTGGCCATTTTTTACGGTCATCCCATGTTATTTTCTATCACTCACCGACAGAGGGCGGGCTTCAAGTTATGACTCGAAGACAGATGGCGTTGTCACGGGGAGACGCCGCCGCCAGAGGGCAGGATTGAAACAAATGGCGGTTTATACAAGGAAAACAAATGGGGAGGGTGGTTTTAATTTAGACAACAATATGCATGATATATACGAGTAGTATAGGGATTAGGATAAAAACAACAGAGCCGAGGCTTTTTACATTTCAATCAAGATGGTAGGGAGGAAAAAGTCTGTTTTCTTAAGGCGGTGCATCATAATCCAATATCGACCAATTTCCAAGAAACCGGGGTTTTTATATATACCAAAGTATATACTGTTTCCGTTCCGTATAATCTTGTAGAGGTTTGGAAAATGGGAGAAGCGAGCGAGCTTTTATTTTGATTTTTTCTCTTCCTTCAAAAAAGCTAGGAATCTAATCACTTCAGGTTTTTCCTTGTTGTTTTCTCTGGAACTCTGCAATGTACAGGGTGAGTAAACTCTTCATTTCCGTCTCAATTCCGGGGTTGGTTTTATTGCGGGATCTAGAGATACACAGTAAGGGAATTGCTGAAGGATGTTCTGTCCATTTATCCCGAGAGTGCCTGCGGAGGTGTCCGGATTACGACTGGGGACACAGGATCTGACTTTTTGTGGGACACAATATTATTAAAAGAAGGAAGTGAATTGGATGACCATCTTGGAAAAAAACAGGGATATAAACTTAGTTTATATATGTCGTCACTTCCTAATTCCTACTAAAAAACGGAGCTATAAAAATGGCGATTTAAGTGCCAGCCGTAAGGTTTTTGATGGATGATTTCATTGTGTATGTAACTGTTGGGAGAGGAATTTCATCAAGCGGCTAACGATGTCGGACTGTCCATTAAACGTTGGGTTCAAACCGCAGAGCAAACACAGCAGCCCCCGGTTTTTGGTCACTTCTAGCAACCTCTCCACTTTAAGCAACCGATTAGTCTGATCAGTCTTGTGTCAGGGTTTTAAGTCCCATCGATTTGACTCGCTTTCGAGAGAATAGGTCACGCGAAAAAAATTGCATTGGCGGAAAAGGAGGTGGAGAAAGTCACGCGAAAGGGTGGGGACATCTTGAAAGTAGAGGGGACTCTAAGTGGCATTTACTGGGGCGTAATGGCAGATTAATCGGGGGATTAAGACATTGAGGTAACGACCTGGGCAGGAAAAAAGACGTAAAGTGTGCAGGAGACATTCAGAGCAATGGTTCTGCGCATGTGAAGTCACTAGACGACTACGCATTCGGTCTGCGCAGGAGGATTTCAGCGCATGCGTTTTGCTCAGATGATGTCAGTCGACGACTGCGCCGCATTTCTGCCCCATATGACACTGTTAGACGACTACGCATGTGTTCTGCGCAGATGACGCTCCCAGACGACTGCATGCGTTCTGCGCACCCATACCCCTTCCACTGTTTTCCTTATTTTTCTCCAGCCCTTGAGACCAGTTTGTCATTAGATTCCCTGCAATTTTGTCCCGGGAAGACCAATCGGAAGCCATAAAAGCAGTGTTTCGTATGGCACGTCAGGGATTCCCCTAGTTTCGTCGCGTTATTACAAAGCGTTTTATGCAAAAAGCGCGTCTCCAAGTAGTGTCCAATTATAAGTGAGCGCATTGGGGCCCATTATTACCGGATCGTTTATCGTTCGGAATTGGATAATCCAAGTTAGTTTCGACGCCTTTGGGGGGCTAAAGGAACAGGGGGGGGGGGGTGTCCCTAATAAAGAAAAGAAAATAGGAAAAAGGGACACACGCAATGGTGGGACAAGGACTGTAAATTGGACACGAAGCTTAAGAGGGGGAAAAAAATAAAATAAATTAGCGTTCGGGAAATAAACACAAAGGAGTTCAGATCACGCGACCATCCACTGTTGAAGTGGTGTTCAAGTAAATCAAGGCGGTAACATTCCAACAGTGTCGCTTGTTTTCTATTCAAACGTATGGCGAGGACAAATGAGGCTCCATATATCTCAGGTGTCCCCCCGCCCCACCAGAATAACTGGGACAGGGGTTGGACATAATGAGGCGTGGCTGAATTTTTGAGTGACAACAAGTCTGTCCTCATCCTTTTTGAAAATAGTGTTGGTACAAAGTTATTTCTGACCCGCTTGTTTACAGTGTGATTGTTGGAAGTGGAGCGAAAAAGTGTCCAGATAGCTGCTTAGTGACGAGAGGGGGGGATATTTATCTAGTAGTTGACGTTGACGACGTTGTTTGTTTCCACGACAGATTCCTATCTGTTCAGGAAAAGCGAGGCGTTTCTTACGCGTCTGTCACCTTTTTTTTATCTTCTTTCAAACTAGAAAGAAGGAAAAGGGAGGTGCAAAGTGTGACATTATGCGTCGAATGGAAAGTACCCTTCCTGTCGTGTGATAAGGGATTGCTGGCATTCATCGACGGTATTGATTTCAGATGTCGTTTGACACTTTGCACTGAGGTCCTTTGTTACAGTTTTTTTTTCAAATTGAAAAAAATTATATATGCAAAAATTCTCAGATAACAAAAATGATTTATTGTCATGGTATAGATTAATAGCAGTTATTAACAATTGGCCTATACTGCCATGGACGAACAAACAAACTTGCCCATATGTATATTTAATTAGAACAGTTAGTGAACATAAGCAAAAATAATACGTAGCCTTACATTGTATAAAATAAACAGCAATAGAGCTATGTATTTTTTGCCTAATTACATTCGTATCAAATTTTATAATTTTTATCGCTTAAATTTTGTTTTTATAATGCAATCTAAATGCACTGTATGATAATTATGATAACCCAAACGCATAATAGCTATAAGTACGGAATTACAATACAGTATATAGCAAGCATTACTAATGAAATTAGCGGTCTGTCTGTGCTAACTGTACAGAGCACATTGCGCATTACGTTTAAGTAATTAAAACTCCCAATGCATAACTATAGCTCTAAAATTTACTTGAATTAAATTCAAGCCGAAAAGTAAAGGAGCTTAACTTTTCGCATTTGTACCATCTGTATAGTGTACAGGATTTTCGCAGTGTGTGTTTCGCCGTGCTTTAATCCGCGTTACTGTCCTTAATTGAATAGTAAGACACGCAATCACGAAAAGCAAGACATTATCTCTTTCGTGTCGAGCAAGGCTTCCTATCAGCAGTAATTATGAGGGTGGGATTAGCATAATTCACGGTCTACATGTTAATGAGTTTGCATAAATACATATACACGCTCAGGTGACCTCCACACCTTCAGACTAGTTCAAGAGTTATTGCAAAAAGTGTATAATTCGCGATTACACGAGTACCAGCACAAATGTGCGCAATTGGCAACACCAAGCCCTACAGTTCGGAGTATTTTGGCTATACTGCTTTATTTATTGAAAATAACAGCTTTAACAGTAAGTTAAATTACGAAAAGCCATTAATATTACAGTAGATTAAAAAATTACTACTACACATGCATTGGAATGAAAAATTATTATGAATTAAAATAAGTGAAGGTATTTAAAATTAAGTGAACATTGTATTTTAATGAAGGTAAAATAATTGAAAATTAATTAACACAAGTATAATACATCTTGAGTAAATATTTTATCAAGTAAACTTTAACTTTAAAAATATGAATCAAAATATTCAATGAAAATTAATCACTAGTAAACTACAAATTAAACCTCATAAAATTAAATTCTAATTAAAACGAGTAAACTAATTTAAAAGTAAACAATTAAAATTAAAATCAAAGTTAGTAAAATAAATTAAAATTATAACTATATCAAAACTAAATGACGACTAAACCTACTATATTAAAATAGTGCCAATTAAATGAGTAAAATATATGATTTATAACAATGAAGTTAAACTACATAATCATTATAATCATGATAAAGTTAAATTGAATAAAATTAAAGCTTGCCGTGGAAAAAAGCGGTTGTGTGAATGGGCATTGACTGAAAATTGCTTCCAAAGTTCAAAGTGCGCTGCGCCTTTTTTCCCCCAAGTTCACCCCCCACATTGCATTGTGTCATTGTATCAACCCCCTCCATTACACCATAAGTCAAACAATGCAACATTTCACGTCCCAACGACCCCCCAAGGACCCCCAACCTTAATTTGAACACCCTCCGTCACCTACTCAACCGCACATATTTTTTCGTCGCTCCCCTTCATTTTTGTCACCCTTCGAAAATGATGACAGTCGCCTCATTACAAATGGCCAACCCTCACGCATTTTTCGCATCTAATTCAACACCCTCACTAACGAGTCGCTCTCGTCACATCCAGAAAGGGACCTGGACTGTCCCCGAAAAAAAACCCATGGAAGCCATTACATTTTAGTGTGGGCGTCATAAGCGGGTTTCATGAAGTGAATTACGAGTGGGAAGTGGCAGTGATGATCCGGGGGAGGGGGTCTCTATAGTTTTTTCCCTCCCTTCCCCCGGAAAATGCGGGAGTCTTTTCCCCTGGAGGAATCCGGGGAGTGGCCCGCAGATTCCGGGAGATCGGGGGGGTTGCTTGGCACGTGTCGAGGTTGCTGGGGATTGTCGCTCTAAAGCCCTTGTGTAGGAGAATGGCAGAGCTTGAAACGTGCGAAAAACATTTCTACAAGTTTTGGCACCGCAGTACCATATACGTCACATATATGATGCGTAGTACCATACCTATCACATAGATGCCGCGTAGGACCATAATCCTCACATAGAAGGACGCGACAGTTCATGCGTTGATGCCCCTCATTTTTACAAAGATAACAAAACTGTCCCGGACTGTCTAGGTAAGGAAAGGTAACAGTACCGTACCCATCACGTAGATGGCTCATCTGCACACTACCGTCAATCTCAGCGTCGTGAGAGGCTTCCAAAGGAGGGTTCATTCTACGCGACAGTTCATGTGTTGATGTCCTACATTGTCACAAATATAACAAAACTGTCCCGGACTGTCCAAATAAAGTATAAGGTAACGCAGTACCATACCCCCTCACGTAGATGGCCAATCTGCACTGCCACTTTCGGGGTCGCGCATGGCTTCCAAAGGCGGATTCGTTCTATGCGACAGTGCATTTGTCGATGACCCTGTCTTTGTCAAAAATAACAAAATTGCCCGGACTGTCAAGGTAGTACCATATTTCACACGTAGATGGCGCAAATGTATACTGCTGCCCCTCTCTGTCAGGTAGTGGTACTACATGCGCCTCAAATGTTAGAGCACATGCAGCTTAATGCAAAAATGAGGCCTTGGGGGTCAGTTGCACCTCACCTCACTACGGGTTAAAGTGCAATTGGATATTTTGAATCGATATAGTAAAATAGGTATTGTCAACCGGTTTCAGACCTGTATGATGTCAGGTTAATGCGATTATTTTAAAAACCGGTGTATGCAACAAAGAGCTGTCAAAAATTTGGGGCGAATGCATGCAGATTTTAAGCCCTGCCCACAGGGTCGAAGTGCAGGGTTTTTAAAATGGGTTGAAAATATGAATACAATTTGCAAAAAAATCGCACTTTTCCCACCCTTTCGGGGAGTTCATTTAAATATGTAACCAATAAGTGACCCCACTGGACTGTGTTTAATTGATATACCTTTCATGTAAAAATTAATGCATGTTCCATGCCAGTCAAAACAAAGGGCGCTTGTAACTGGGTAATTAATGATCGGAAATGCATTTTTGTTGCAGGGTTGGAAATATAGTTCGAATATTCAAAAATTTCTATGCTGGTATAGACCAGGCTTTTTAGTAGATTGGAAAGTTTTGAAGGTTGCAATAAATTGTTGAGCGATTCTGCTGTCACTTCTGATTGGTTGCTAGTATTGCAAGAAGCACCATCTTGCACTACATCATGTGAGGTCACATTTCCCCCCCCCCCCTATACTTTTTGTTCGGAAAGCCATGTTAGTAGAAGAGATTATCTAAAGCTGGATGGGATTGGCACTGACTGGTTTTGGACCAATGCATTCCGATCAGGTAACCGAAGCGGATTTTTACACGCCGGTAATCGCGCCGCTTTAAATCATCGCCTTTTTTTGGTAGATGAATGCGGACGATATAATCGTCTATCACAATGCCCAGATAAGGCAGCTAACGTTACGTCAATCCCTATCAACGTCAACGGTTACGTTTAAACAAATAAGAGCAGCAATAGTGGTTTTACACGTAACCGTTCGAACAGGGTGTTCCAAATTCGTGGTTCTTTTTGTAGCTTGTTGGACCCCTAATCAGTTGCCCCTTTATAATATTCGGATAATTAGGTTGTATAGTCAGTCATGTTTAACCTCACATAGATAAATAAAATAAAAATTGAAGAGTCAATGAATTTTTTTCTGTCTTTGCAGCCTTCACCCAGGGGCCAAAATTCGCGGAGCCCATTCCGAACGTGACGGTCGCTGTGGGCCGAGACGTGTCTCTACCCTGTGTCGTCGAGCATCTTGGGAATCACAAGGTATGTGCAAATTTTTACTGTCGCTTTGGGGGACTTTGGAAACCAGGAGAAAGTTAGGTTCTTACCCACAGGGAGACGCAACTGATTCTGTCAATCCCTGTTCGGTCGAACCTTCTTCCAACGTCTATAGCATGTACTATCGAACAGGGTAGATTCTTCAGAGTTTTTTTATTTGATTGACGTCTAACATAGCATAGGAGGGTGTTTGGTGATAGCGATATCATTTATCAACCTCGAACCTGAGAAGACATGTCGCTTCGTTTGACTTATGGCACACGGATTTTCGTTGACCGGAATTTTCCTTTTTTTTGTCCGTGTGTCTCACCCTGTAGATTGAAAGAGTAATCATAGAGTCATTTATCACTGATGATAAAAAGCATTACCTGCGTTTTTGGGAGAGTTGCTTCCACATTCAGGACCCCCTCTTTAAAGGGACGAACCTTCCAATGGAGATAAAACCAAATCGATTTCTACCCACCCCCCCCCCCCTCTCCTTACACACAAGCTTTCTCCATTTGTCGGTCCTTATCTGAATTTTTCCTCTTTCACTAAAAAACGAAGAAGAAGAGAAGGAGGTGTGTTTGCAACGGGAAGTCGACCTCCCGACTTTTTCTTATAGGTCTAACCATTTGCCCTCTATTCAGAGGTCTAATATCCGCCAACCTGAGCATCGATCCGATTGATCACAATAAGAGGTTAGGTTAGATTAGGTTAGGTTAGGTTAGAGTAAGTTCTGTTTGGTTCTGATTTGTTTTGTTCGAGTCTGATCGGGTCTGATCGGTTCTGTTTGGGTCTGATCGGTTCGGTTCGGTTAGATTAAGGTTAGGTTCGGTTCTGTTCGGGTCTGTTCGTGTCTGTTCGGGCCTGAACGGTTCAGAACAGTTCAGATCAGTTCAGTTCGAATGTCATTGGTTCTGTACGGGTCTGAACAATTCTGTTTGGGTCTGATCGGTTTGGTTCGATTAGATTACGGTTAGGTTCTGTTCTGATCTGTTCAGTTCGGTTAAACTGTCAAGCATACAGACATAGACACACATTTTGGACATTTTATTAACTTTGATTGGTCAATATCCACACTTTTTCAATCAATCAAGAGCCAATAGATATCACACACCTAAAGGAAAGCCGCGTGTATACTTCAAGAACATTAACCCTGGCTTCTTCAATGAACCCTAAGAAAAAGGGTGGAGCAGTCTAGATCTATCAAAAGAGAGCTCGGCTCTTTTCCTTTGGCTCGCAAGGAAAGTGCACCTGACTTTCACAATCCATCAAAAAAAGAAGATCTTGGCATCAGTTTCTGAAATGTGACGTTCTGTGCATTTAGAGGCAAACGGGACCGACAGTTAGCTCAAAATATATAGCTGGAGGAAAAGGTAAGTTAACAAGGTAATAAATGCAGTAGGGGCAGTGGAGCAAAATTTTAGAGGAATTCAAGTAAAACCCTCTTTTTTTTGCTTCAGACCTAGACAACCCCCTTGGATAAATTTATGCCCTGTAAAGCAGAGAGGATAATATGTCGAAAAGCAAAAGGGGCTTTTCCTTGCCTCTTTGATATCGTCATTTATTATTATGACTGTTTCCCAGCAGTGTTGGACTAAGCCCAAGGGAGGTTTACAGGGAGGGACAAATATGACAATTTATTGTCGGCAGGTATGCAAGGCAAGGGTTGGATTCACACAGGTGAAATTTCAATTGAAAATAGGGAAAACAAGCATGATGAAAGGAAAAGGAGTTATTGAAATTCAATGCATTTTTAGATTGTAATTAAAGGAAAAATTTACTCATAAATGAATCGAAAAGTCACAAACTCAAGAATATTGTAATGAGCAATTTTGGGAATATTATTTTATATGTTCATATTTCTTAAGAATAATTTATTTAGCCATTTGTAACATATATTAGAATGTTTTTGGGCCATTGAAGTATTTTTTGGCATATACCCCCAATGAGGCCTATGGCCTCAAACAGAATAATTATGTTCGTAAAATAATAATATTAAAAAATGGTATATATTTTGGGCATATATTTTGCAAGAATATTTCAAACATGCTTTGAACATATTGTAGCATATTTTGAGCATTATTTTATTCATGAATAATAATCATTATATATATATATCCATAAATGGGATATCCTTCACCCCCACATAACTAATATTTTAAAAGATCAACTTTGTATGACAACATTTATAAGAAAACATAGTATGGCTTGAAATAATTCTGCCAGCATAACATAGTGTGCCAGTGTGTTCATACTTCTCCAAAACAAAAAAACTAATTTGTCTCCTGCCATACTGCATGTCTTTTCTAGGAACAGTTTACAGTAAATTGAAGTCAGCAACATAGTTCGTTTTCTCAATAACTTATGACCCCCCTCCTGATGAATAATTTAGTCAGAAGCATGCTTTGAGTCCCCCCCCCCCGAAACAACAGCATAAAAATAGGGCACTATTTCCAGATAAGGAATCTCCCCATGACTTACGTGCCGACAGTGTATTTTTAGGTCATACAGTGCGTAAAAAGGCCTCCTTTTTCTGGATGTACTCTATTGATCCTGGTTATTGGATTGCGCTACATGAACAGTAACTTACCTACATCTCCCATTAGCCCTGACGTATTGAGCGAACTGAAGCTTGAAAAAGAGTGTTCTGAAAATGATTTTTCTGTTCAAAAAACTTGCAGTCATGATGGTTGGAGTATAGGTAAAAATGTTAGGTTAGATTATGGTATACTGCGAATTTTGTACAATTTTTCCAACAGTGTCATTTTTTGCTGCAATTTTGATGTGTAGTTTATCGAATGACCAATTACAACAAATTAGTCCACCTGAATTTTATAACATTTATTTATTCAAAATTATGTTAAGTTTATTTTTATTGGCTAAATTGTGTGTGTGTACAGTACGAGTCCAACATATTGCCCATTGTTGCAGTTACCCATTCAACAACAGTAGTAATTACGAAATATGGGGCGCCAAAACTTTACAAGCCACATTAGACTAATTACTCCCTAATTCATATTCATGCGCACTATGTATTTTTCTTAACTTAAAAAATACGTGCACTTTAGAGCATGAAAAGTTGATCACGGGCAGCACTGGCCACTTAAGCATTCCCGCCATCCAGGCACGGAAGTACAAATCCCTCCAGAGTAAGAAAAAGCGAACAAACCTCGCTTCAAGAAAAAGCTACCCCCCCCCCCCTCCCAAAAAAAAGAAACAAGCGAGTGAGGCATGGGGTGCACCTAAATTATTAACATCTTCACGGATAAGGAATGGTACCTGTGCACAGAGTCCGCAACACTGTAGGCCACTCGTGGGGATACCTTTTTGCCTGCAGGTCACGCCAAAGGAAAAAGGGGGGGGGGGGAAGGAAAATTTATTGTCTCTAGTAGAAGGTCGGGAGGTGCCTTCTTCTTTCGCCCATATCTGGTAGAGAGGCGTACCCTAGTGAGCATCGTCCTATGCGGAGACCCCTGGGGGGACGCCCTGCAGGCTTTTGAAGCCACCCACTATGGTGCAAGGGGGGGCTCTGGATATGTCGCGCCCCAGACACCCAATTCCTGGGTCATATTTCACGCCGTAAACACCCGACGCTCCCTAGACGCCTTGTAGAAGTAGTTGCGGCCAGATGGGGAGGGAAGGAAGGAGGAGGAAGTTGGAAGAGCTGAATATTCGGAGTGGGGGGGCTGTTGGGAGTATCAGAATAATCGGAAATGATGGCACTATTATTGAGGCTACTTGAGTTATAGCAAGATAAAATTGTGATATTTACTTACACTCCTTAAATTTTTTTAAAAGCAAATTGGATTAGAGGTACTTTAGGGGAAAAACTTGACAAGCCTAATTTTTGCCAATTTGGACCTGAACACCTCATGTACGGAAAACGAGAGAACGATATGACGTCATCTCCATAGTTGGTTTTTGTTGACACTGTTTACTCGTATTGTTATGTGAGGATATTTCCATGGAAGCCAACAGCATATCTACGACTCAGCTCCAAAAGAATGAATTTCTGAGATGGAAATCGGGTTCTATTAGAGCAGCTGGTATAATGCGACTAGTTCAGGATCTATTTCGAGCAAAGAGCGATCAAACGTAAGGGATCTTCCACTATAATTACATGTAGACTAGAATGGAAGTGTCTGCCACCGCAACTGTCTCCATCAACATAATCCATTAAAGGAAAGGGGGGGGGGGCTGAAACAGGCTAGAAACCTAGACTTGCAAAGTGTGAATCTTCTTGTGCAGCAAGGTTTCTCATCCCTTATTTTCTTGGGGGAGGTTCCCGTCAGGAGCCTTTTAGAGTCAATATGTTTTGGGTGGTCCCTAAGGAGGAGCCAGAGGATATCGTCTTGCACACCCAAGAATACCTATGTGTCCTCCTTCTTATATCCCTCCCCCCCAACCCCCCCGTCCCCTTGGTGCAAAGGCAAAGACTTTGGACCGAAAGCTTCCCTCTTCCTCTCCCTTCCCCTCTTTTCATCCAAAATCAAATTGTTCCCTGCCGTTTCCGGACTTAGAGCATGATAGGATCTTCGCCCGATGAGAAATAAAACCCACGTGGCAGTTTGGAGTGGAAGAGAACAAGGTTATCGAAGGAATGGAAGGCGGAGAAGGAAGATCCCTATCGAATGCCTGGGTTTTATATATAAGAAGAAAAGAAGAAGAAGAAGAAGGCTGAGAGAGAGAAGGTACAAGAAGCCGTGAATACCTGAGCTTTTCGCTTCAAACTGGGGACCAATCCAATAATTTTTTGGACGTCGCTTACAATATGCTGTCTGCCTTTGACGATTAGGAGCGGATTTTGATGCTCCCTGATGGCCTTAGGCTCTTAAGGGTTATATGCTACGTTCCAAGCTTTCGTCAAAGGCCGATAGGAGGAGACTAGGTTGCCTGTGGCCCAGAGACGTCTCTATCAATTGCATTAAATGTTGGTACATTTTCATAGAGAAAGATGATCCAAGTCATTGAAAATATTATTTGCCGAGTATTTATTTATTCATTACTACGATTTTGGGTGCTCAAAAAGAATGTTTGTCTGTTTGCTTATTTATTTATATGATGGGCGCTCAATGTATGTCTACTTATTTATTTATATGATAAACGTAGCCTACTTGTTCTGGAGGTAGTCTTTTATTCCGCCAGATATACATTTTATAGCGAGATGGCAATATGTACTGTGTACACTATAGTCATCACAGTAGTTGGATTTTATTTAATATTTAGACTATAAATTAATGATTTTTAAAATCTGGTGCAATAGTTAATTTTTAATATTTTCCATTAATGTAAAATAAATATTGTCAAAAGATCCGGGTTTTCAGTGGAAATTATCAGTTGGCAAAAGTTATATTTTTATACTGTATTTACCAAGTATAAAATCTGTTAGAGATGCAAAAAAATGCGTAACAAAATTTGCCAAATTTTTGTACTAAAATAGTGCCATCAATTTATACTTAAAACCAGACTCGGATTTTAAACCAGGAGTAATGACCTGCGTTTGCTTCTGAAAATTTAACGGATAGCAGTTTTTTTGAAACGGGCCTAACACTAGTCCAGACTGGAAAACGAGTATCAATTATACACAAAGGATCCTCTTTTGACAAATCGAGGGACCACATTAAAAACAAAAATAGC
>KZ538235.1:0-11554 GCA_000934665.2 Catajapyx aquilonaris | reverse complement strand
GGGGGGGGGGACCCATTCCTAATTATTATGTCACATCTGACTGATCTGAGCATGACCCAAAATGGCGGAAGTTTGGAGGAAGATGGCCGACCTCACCTATTGGGTGCCATTTTGGATCCATTTCTAATTAATCTCATGTCTGAGTAGGACCAAATATGGCGGCGATTTGGAGGAAGATGGCCAACCTCACATTTGGTGCCATTTTGGATCCATTTCTAATTGCAGTCACACTGAGTAATTCATTTATAAGAAAAGTCAATTTATTACAATAAGTAATTAAAGTAATTAAAATAACCAAGGCAATTGTTTTAATTTAATTAAAAGGAATGCAAGAAAAGCAAGTAAATTCATCAAATAAAAATAAAAATTAGAACAACTAAAGTAATAGATATAAAATACTACCGGTATATAGAAAAATGAATAAGATATATAAAAGAAATAAATAAATGGGTGAATATTATAATAACCGAATAAAAATATAGGTAGTAAAGATCAATTAAATGTAATAGATCAAATAAATTACCGTAGATCGAATAAATAAAATAATATATCAAATAAATATAATTAAATATACATTTAATAATGGATCGCAAATAAACATAATCTATACAAATAAATAGCAATGAACCCTATAAATTAAAATGAATTGATAAATACGGTAATGAAGGAAACAAAACAAAATAACTTGAATTATAGTTACCCATATATATGAAATTAAATCAAATGAATAAAATAAATATAAATATGAATAAAAACACTAAAATAACGATGAATGAGATGTTAAGCGCATTAACTCGGACGCCATTTTTAGTCCCGACATTTCCGGTGTGCTTAGACTCCCGTGTCGTGAGGTTCCGCAAACTTAGTTCCAGATACAAGCAGGTGATAGTGTTCCCAACCCCCTTCAAACCAAGTACCGGGGTTTTACTACACTGAGCTTCAAACCCCNCCCCCCCGAAAAAACCAACACTTGATAGCACTCGGATCCACTCTCGAAATAGTTCGAAAGATGTTTTCTTTACAGCAAACTACCGCTTTAATTTCAAATGAAGGGCCCAATTCTGACTTTCACACCTCGCTTATAAATCCCCATAAAACCGGCCGTAAAAATACTACTCTGTTGATGAAAATGAAAACGTTGGCCAAAGACCGGATGACAGTACTTGAAGCCTGGTTTTATATCTCCCCGCATTAGAAGCCCCATAAAGCAGATTAAGAACCAAAAAAAGAGAGTGAAGTGGGACCCCCGCTCTAGATCTGCTTATTGCTCTCTTAGAGCCTTTAATTGGCCATAAAAACCCAATGCCTAATTAACCCCCATGGCAAGGATGGGCCTATAATTACCTGAACCCTGTAGTTTGATTTGGGGGGCACACAACCAGTTGCGTCGTGCCACTTTCTTAGGGCAACCCTCAATTAGGGCACACCACTGGACCTAAGGAAACGCACGTTTGGCCCTAAATTGACCCCCACCTATAGAGAGGCTTTGAATTTGTTTAAAATTAGGGGCACGCAATTTCCGCTTCGACTGGAGGCCAACTTTGTGTCCGAAGTCCAGGTCAAAGGCAAACGACAACTTGTCTATGCTCAGCAGAGCGGGATAAACTACCTTTCTAGCCACACCTACCATTTAACTAATTAGGGAAACACACTCCATTAACCGCCTTGTTTACTGTACCGTCGTAAGCAGGAGGCAACACTCGAATCTTGAATTGGACCAAAAATGGCAGCCCCCATACGCACGAACAAGGCTCGATTTTGACAGAAAATGGCGCCCTTGTCACCAAACATCTCCAGAGTATTATGCAAAATTAAAATATACTAAATAAAATAATATTACTGTAATTATCGCGGCGATTAAAATTAGATATAATATTTTGCAGTAAATTTAACAAATTAAAATATTTAAAGTTAAATATTGAGTAAAATTAAATTAAATACATTTTCAAATACACAATGTTAAATATTGAGTAAAATTAAATTTAATACATTTTCAAACACACGAAGTAAAATTAGGATAAAATGAAATTTAAAAGGAGCAAAATAAAATTCAATTATAATTTTCAAATAAATGGAACCAAAATCGACTAAATGAAATAAAACAGTTAAATGAAATATTGTAAAACACAGTGGTAAAATGAATTTAAAATATTGAGTAAATCATGTAACCAAATTGAATGTTACATAATTATAGAATAAAATATCACCCCCAAACAAAATATTAGCCTACAACAAAAAATTTAGGAATGAATCCAATTAAGAAGGAAACATCAAGTGTCAATTAAATTTTGTAATATTTAAAAATAAATATCAAAATACACAATACGCGTATTTAAAATTAATGTAATAACTTAAGTTCCAGCCAGTTACATTCTGTCCAATGTTCCTCAGTAACTAAAGGTCTTCCTTTGACATTAATGTCTTCTCCAATGAAATGAGAAATGTTACTCTCCTTGGGAGTTGTGACAATGGCGGAACTGATTGTAGTCCAGCCTTCCTTCCGCTTGACCTTTGCCCTGACCACTGATCCGAAACTTTGAGATGTTTACCCCCCTTCAAACTCCCTCTTTCCCTGGTTATGAATGTCACCCATCCAAAGCTTTTAATCGGCTTTTTTCCAGAAAAAGTTTGGGGTCCAAGCCACCTCCTATCGGATCTGGAGCGTTAGAAACGCATCCGAGCGCAAACGCCATTTTTTTTAAACGAAAAAACTCTTTAACTCCCGTCCAACAATCATTGTCGATAAAATTCGGGGGGCACCAAAATTGGCATCATTCCGTCCAGCTGACTCATTCTGGCTCAACCCCAGGAATATTCCTCTTCAAACAAGCTGCTTTTCCATGCTGAAGGAATGATTCAACCAGGTCTTACAAAAACAAGTCCACGTTTTTTTTTTAAAAAAAAACCTATGTGACAAAAAGTTGGCTAACGAATTTCATGTACAGCTTTGGGAGGAGATTGTTTGAACTATTCAATCATTGGCCAATGAATGTGTTGGACGAACAGTTCATTGTCCTTCTAACTTGGATGGACAATGAACTCCAGTTTGTAAAACGTAGTCATTGGTTACAGGTAGCATCACCTCTAGTAAATATTTTGGCTGGAAAGTGTTATAGGCCAGGTCAGGTTAGGTGTTTGAAACAATAGCCTTCAGTATACATTTTTTGGGCTGAAAGAAGGCCATTTTTGCCGTTCATTGTTGACACTTTCTCTGCTGAACACTTTCCTGGCACATTTTTGTGTCGGTGTCATCTGTATGGCTTTTGCGTGACTGCACCGGTCCTATTCGCCTTATGACAATGACAGGCACGGTATATCGCATATGCCCAAGAGTGAGCGAGCTGGGAGCTTATTTGTACAGTATATTATTATTTATACCCGACATGCCGGGGCATAATTGCACTCCCTACTCTGCCCAGGGCCAGGAGAAAAGGCCTGGTGTATAAAGAATGTCAGAAATGACTATAATTGCAGCGCTCTCCCTTGGGGACCTCCCCTTCCCCCCTACGAGGGCCTCGGGCCCTATCACGAGGGTTTTAAAAATATTATTATTTATATTATATATTATATTACATATTATCATCATTTCCCCTGCAAAGAACGTTCTTCGCAAGGGAAGTGATGATAAAACCTGCGAAATGGCAACACCGTTGCTATCTGGATGGACAGGCGCGGCAGGGGAAGGGAAATGGGACATACAGACAAACTTTGCATTTTATATAAGTTAATATAAGGTTTATTGGAAATGTATTTTGTGTAGATTACATGGGTTGTGCATCCCCCAACAGTTTGTCAGTCTTGTGCACCGCAGGCCAACGAATGTTATTGTGGCGTTGCCATTTTACTGCGCCATTTATACTTTAAAATCACCCCCATCTAAACGAAAACCAATGAATTTTATGTTCCCTTCGGTCCAGGAGGAGGAGGGGGGGGGGGTCAATTTAATCAACGCAGCCTCCCCGACCAATGGTTGTCACGAGATTTACCGGCGCAGGCCTTTTGATGAAGGCAAGTGACACACTGTAAAACACAGGGGATGAAGGTAATCCGATTGGCCAAATCTCCCAACCAAAACTGCGCGCATAAATGCATTCGCATATCATTACAATATGACATCTCTCCCCCCCCCCCCCCCTCCCCCCATCCAACTGACTATACCCTGCCAGCCACCCGAACACAACCACCCTCCATAGTTAGCGTGGCCTGAAGCGGTCTAAAATACACAGATAGGGATCGTAACTGCATGTAAAACGGGGCGCAATTTGGGTGTAATGATATCGACAGTATTTTTGTCGGACTTTGGGTTATTAATGGTATTGTTGGGGGAGGGGGGGGGGGCACTAGGTACATCGTTTTTACGGCGCAATAATGTTGTTTGGTGTGATTCCGGGGCGTTGAACCCCCTGGAAAAAACTGGATTTATTTAGCACGTCTTGATGTCCGTTTTTTTCAGTTTTTTGGGGGGGGAGGTTCTGGAGTATACGGTCGGTGTTGGTAAAACTTGCATGAGGGACTTGTTCCCTGAAGTTTGCGGTGGGGAAAAGGGGGGGGGTACTAAAATAGGTGACAGTTGGTAACGCTGGAGAGAGCACCGGGTATTATATTTTGCAAGGGTTGCCAGGGAAAGTTGCAATTGTAGCACTTGGGGGTTTTGGTGTGACAATAGGTGGTGACAACTTGGGCAACAGTTGGCAACGTTGCGAATCATACATTCTCTCTCATAACGTCCTCACTAGCAACAGAATGTAATTACAACTTGTTTGTACCATTCAATTTCCCCCCCCACAAAATTAACAAGTCCCTTTTAGCAAATAAGGCTCAATATTAGCCAAGGGGTGTCTTCAAAGCTGGTATCATTTTCGTGACTCTTGACTTCTGAATTATTCCCTAGGTTTCAACTCTATGACCGGATTTACTCCCTCTTGACTTTTGCTGCCTTTCACACTCTGAGAGTTTTGCGCATAATTGATGAAGGCTGCGGCTTCTGAATCATCTTAGAGACTTAGGCCATTCTTGGTACAAAAGGGAGATTAAGATGGAGGGGATCAGGGCATGGAGGCACAAAGGGGGCCGTGATTTGACAAGAGGTTAATAATAAGGAGCTTCCAAAACTCTGCCTCTGATAAATCCCATGTTTTCTTGGTCCCTTGGCAGGTGGCGTGGATTCACATTGACAGGCAGATGATCCTGACCATTCACCGCCATGTGATCACTCGGATACCGAGGTTCAGCGTCTCGTACGACAACCACAAGACGTGGCTTCTGCACGTCAGCTCGGTTCAGGAGGAAGACAGGGGATACTACATGTGCCAGGTCAACACAGAGCCAATGATCAGCCAGGTCGGATACCTCCAAGTTGTAGGTAAGTGTCAGCCATTTTGAAATTTGGACGCCATTTTGTTCTTTATTAGTCGCCATTTTGAAATGGTGTCGTCAGTGGTCACCATTTTTGGAATTTGGCTGCCATTTTGTAATGGACGCCATTTTCTTAGTGATTGGTAGCCATTTTGAAATGTTGTGGCCATTTTGTGTCGTTGTTACCCGTCCTTTACTTACACCGTAAGCCATTTTGAAAATTATCTGATATCTTGTATTGTATACGACATGTTGTCATTATATTGGTCGCCACTTTAAAATCTGACCGCCATCTTGTAATATGAACGCCATTGGTGTCACTATCAGTTGACATTTTAAAATTTGTCTGCCATTACGTGCTGTATGCGCCATTTGCATTATCAGCCGCCATTTTGTTGTATAGCCAGGCCGCCATTTTGAGAGTGAAATTGTAACATGTGACGTCAGAGACGGAATTTACACTATTACATCACTCTTGATGATTGTCATCTCCGTTACAGAAAAATCGGGAGCAAAAAGGCGCCAATTTGTTTTTAGCACATGTCGGCCATTTTGAATCCATGCCATATTGCGGATTTCACATAATTAGTAGCCATTTTGAAACCTGAACCGTCCGCCATCTCTAATTCAACCAATACGCCATTTTCCATCCGGAATTTGATCTAAGAAGCCATATTGTATCCAGAATGTGATCCAAGACACTAGCACAGACCAAACTGTACATTTTTAAATAACCAATAGACTAGAGGCCGAAACCGTGGCCTATTTTCTTTCCAGCTGGCTCGAAATTGGTTGCAAAAGAGTAATCTCTTGCCGGTAATACCCTGTACAGTCTCAGTCCTTCGCTTCCGGTTTGATTTTCTCGGCCCCCCCGGATAAAACAAGACCCCCGGAAAAGAAGGTCAACAGTTAATAAAAGACTGAAGCTCATGTACTTGGAGCAGATTACGCTTCGACTCCAATTCAGACCCAATTTCGCAGTGCTGGATGCAACAACTCTGTTTTCGGCAGGGACGTTTCCTTCTAAAGGACACAAAATGGCGCAGTCTCAAAAGAACTCACATCTGATTCTGCCTTAGTAGCATCGATATTACAAGCCCGTGGATTCTACTAAAGGTTGAATCGTCCGCCAGGATCGCCACACACTTAAGCACTACAGCAGATAAGGGGCACGGGGGTCTCCACAAGGCTTGGGTAGGAGTGTCCAGTACCTTTTGTTTGCCCAGGCTTCCATAGCAACCAATTTTGTCAAATTTTGGCAGCCTGTTCAAGTAGAGAAGGCCAAAAGCGACATCTATAGGGAGGTAAACCTGCGCAGGTGATGAAGCGGCCATAATGAAATTCCCCCGGAATGAAGTTGAGCCTCCCCAATTAGGGGGTAGGTGGGGAGGCCCCGGAGTTTTGCGCTCAGTTAAAGGCATTAGCATTTATGGCGCTGGGAGCAGGGAATTATGCCGTACCTGCGTGTGTGCGTGTGCTCTTCTTTTCTGGCCGGAAAAATGCTAATATTGAGTATATTAAACTGAGTTTTCCGGGGGTTCATGCAGATGTGATCGGAAACTTGGCCATTTTGTAATTTAGAAGAGGAACAGTCGCTGAAATGAGTAAGGTAGCAGACCTGAAATTAGACTCAAATTAGCCCATATCCGAGTAGGTAGGATATGAGAGGATAGAAAAGATCTCGCACTTTCCGACGTCACAGCGGGTCAGGAGATGGCTTGTTGGAAAGCTCTCGTCGGCAATTGGTAAGCGAAATATACTCAGAATTAAACATTTCCCCGCAGTTTCCGAGCTACGGCCAAATTAAGATTTTGCGCCTCCGCCTCGCCGAACTGCGCGGATCTACCGCCAGACGAGCGCCACTATCGCTCTACCCATTCCACCCGCCAGCGCCACCTGAACAAGTGTATTATTACTTACTATAGTGCGCCACTCGCCGTAAAAGCTGTTTTCAATGGTATTGTGCATGTCCCTACTGCTGATTGCGTAGCTACAGTACATTCGCTTCAGTGATGCCAATATCGAGTGTAATACCAACGGGCGGGAATGCCAAGCACCGAAGGCGCGCAAAAGGGTCGAAGCCCAACGTAGGGGGTGTGGGGGGTTAGCCTACAAGGAAGGATCACCTTCCATGGAGGATAATTTGAGCGTCAGGTCTCCTGCATTCATTTTCGCTCCTGTACATCACGTTGAGATAAATATTTAATGTGATATCTACTTCAGTAGTAGCTGCTACCACTTGGCCTGTTTCTCCTCTAGATTTGAAGGGCAGGACTGTAATCACGAGACCCTGAGTAATGAAGGTTCGCTTGTCTCCACCCGACCCCCATAACTCCATCTTGAGTTCACATGCCTTTTGTAAGCCTTGGTTCCGGACGGAAGCGCCATTAACCCTCAGCCTGTCTCCACTTGCGACTCTTCTTCTCCACC
The DNA here is from genome assembly GCA_000934665.2 of Catajapyx aquilonaris. Lineage (NCBI taxonomy): Eukaryota > Metazoa > Arthropoda > Diplura > Dicellurata > Japygidae > Catajapyx > Catajapyx aquilonaris. Next base: position 3,769 of record KZ538235.1, on the reverse strand, counting down.
TCTGCGCTTCAGAGCAGGACTTCACCTCTAGGCGTCCTAATAACCCAGGAGCGGCTTGGATGTTGCCTCAACACACACACGACAGAGGTTCAAGCCTTGAGTGCAATTTAGTGTCGGTTTGGTCAGGAGCTGCCCGGAAAACCTTGTCAGGCCAGAGGGCGCTACAGTACCCGGCACATTATGCGCAACAATGACCTTTTTGGACACACCAGAGGAGGAGATACATACCCTGGTCGTCAAAAGTCGTTTTCCGGTTACCATATCGTCACATGTGCGGAAATGAGTAAGGTAGCAGACCTTCAGGTGTGCTCCCTTGCTCATTTCGAATATCTGCTCTCTTGCAAGCCTTACTCATTTCGAAGCTCTGCTACCTTACAGCCTTACTCATTTTGAAGATCTGCTACCTTACAGTCTTACTCATTTTGAAGATCTGCTACCTTACATTCTGACTCATTTTGAAGATCTGCTACCTTACAGTCTTACTCATTTCGAAGCTCCGCTACCTTACAGTCTTACTCATTTCGAAGCTCTGCTACCTTACAGCCTTACTCATTTTGAAGATCTGCTACCTTACATTCTTACTCATTTTGAAGATCTGCTACCTTACAGTCTTACTCATTTCGAAGCTCTGCTACCTTACAGTCTTACTCATTTTGAAGATCTGCTACCTTACAGTCTTACTCATTTCGAAGCTCCGCTACCTTACAGTCTTACTCATTTCGAAGCTCTACTACCTTACAGTCTTACTCATTTCGAAGCTCTGCTACCTTACAGTCTTACTCATTTCGAAGCTCTGCTACCTTACTCACTCCGCACTACTCTGAGTTGGCAGTAGTGTACAGAAGCGCCATCTATGTGATATATATGGTAAACGTTTGCAGAAACTGGCCGTCCAGCATTTCTGGCTCCCACTGTAGTTTCCGTAACCTACTTAGGAGCCAAGAATCCTCCAGAGAACTTTCCCTGTACAGTACACCTTTCGTGGAGGTTAGGCAGAGATTGCAGTTCCACCTTCCTTCCTGTAACTTAATGCGTTTGTTTCGCTAAAGTGGCTTCCTTGGAGGAGAACCAGGAATCCGCTTAGTTATGCATTATTGGACACTTGTACGCCACTTGTTGACTCCGACTGGCTTGGGTCTCTCTAAGTAGGGCCTGTGCAAAGCCTAAGGAAGGGCCTCGTCTCAAGTGAATTTTCTTGCACTGCAGTTCGGGTTGCCAAAGGAATTCCCCGCTACTCTGTTACTCGCCACCAGGCAAACTTTAACTTTCTGCAACTTTGGGCTTGAAAAATATTATTGCTGAAAGAAAAAAAAGAAAAAAAATCTTGAAGAGGATGCCTTACAGGGTTTAACCGCATGGGAGGTAAACAGCTTCAAGAAATTGCTTTTTTGCTCAGAAATAGAGTGGATATCGGATAACGGTTATAGGTAGTCACTGGTGATTTGCAAATAATATTTATTTCGTCCGCAGTTATGTAAAGAAATAAAAACGAAAGATGAAGTAGAAATGACAAAATTTTTAAAAAATGAATTATAAATTGCTAAAAATTAAATTAAATATGAAATTAAAATAAAACAGCTCAAAGTAAATTAAAATATAAAATAGTTATGAAATAATACAAAAATAAATGTGTCAGCATAGAACGGGTTTAATAATATTTACACAAGTTATTCGTAAATAAATTCCATATTAGCCATCCCTATAATGGCTTCAATAATATGTTATGAGGCATGTAAATTAATAAATACGATTAAAACGATAAAATAATGCGGAGGACAAACACAGCTCGTAGGTAATTAAATATCGCAGGTAAATGCGTCCCTAAACGACGTTAATAAAATGTAATCATTACGGACAGGTTGAAACATCAATATTGTACTGTAGTGTTAAGTTTCATTGGTAAATAAATACTGTATATAGAAAATGTAATAAAAGAAATTTAAGACACGCTATGATATTAATCATATTATGAATATAGGACACATGCTTTACATTCATTGATTAGTAGTCTAACTGTTCCTAGAGGAGTTTTGTCGGTAAGTACAATTATTGTCACACGTATGTAATACCAGTAATAATCAAGTTATCAAATATACAGTTTATTACACTCAGGTCCCATTTCATTTAAACCAATTTCGGGGAAAAACATATTTTAGAGAATTTGATTAAAATGTGCATAATTGACATCTGCAAAAAGTCAAACGAAAAATTCAAATTACATTTGACTCATTCGCACAAACACAAATATTTACATTTTAACAAATTAATATATTCACACAGTGGCATGCTCACGGTTGGAAATATAATATTTAAGCATTATCACTATTCCTATNAAAAAAAAAAAAAAAAAAAAAAAAAAAAAAAAAAAAAAAAAAAAAAAAAAAAAAAAAAAAAAAAAAAAAAAAAAAAAAAAAAAAAAAAAAAAAAAAAAAAAAAAAAAAAAAAAAAAAAAAAAAAAAAAAAAAAAAAAAAAAAAAAAAAAAAAAAAAAAAAACGTATCGACACACAAAAAAAGGGTCTGTGTATTCTCGTATCATCAGATAGATTCTTCGAACCCAATTTCGAACACTCCACAGATAAAAAGAGAGGTATTCAAAATGACAGCCGCACTCACTCCATTACAAAGCACTATCTGGTTTTCTTTTGTACAACAAAACCGAAAACAGAAAAAAAAACCTGCCAATGTAAGCAATTGTTTGTTACAAAAAAAGGCAGTATCTTTGTTTAGAATCATTGATTTTCCCAGATTTTTTAAAGAAAAGGAATGAAACACCATAAAAGTTTCCTTATGGCAGAATTAAAATTAAAATAGCGTTTAAAATCGAAACTGTTCCTGTAAATAACGGTTAAATGTACTTGCGTTTATAACGTTTAACCACCTGCAACTATATTACTTAACAGTGACTGCTACAATAGCGTTTAACAATTCCTGCTACTATAACGTTTAACAGTGTAACTGTTACTATAGTGTTTCATTTATTTACATTTTTAAAGAAAAGGAATGAAACATCTTAAAATTTTCCTTATGACAGGATGAAAGGGAAAATAGCGTTTACATGTTACCATTACCATTGAACCTGTCACTAAACATAATGTTTAACAGTACCAGTTACTATACAGGGTGGACCAACTTCAAGTGTCGTTTTATAACGACTATTAATAGAAGCGCTCTACGATTGACGTAGCAGCGACGTGCAAAATGGCCCACTTCGGCGCCATCGAAAGTGGGACATTTTACACGTCGCTGCTACGTCATCGCAAAATCACTGCTATTAATCGCCGTTATAAAACGACACTTGAAGTTGTTCCACCCTGTATAACGTCTACCATTGTACCTGCTACTATAACGTTTAACTGTACCTGCTACTATCATAACGCTTAACAGCTTATCTGCTACAATCATAACGCTTAACAGCTTATCTGCTACAATAACGCTTAACAGCTTATCTGCTACAATAACTCTTAACAGCTTATCTGCTACAATAACGCTTAACAGCTTATCTGCTACAATAACGTTTAACATTGTACCTGTTACTATTACGTGTAACAGTGCATCTGCTAAGACTATAACATTCAACGTTGTACCTGATACCATAATATTTAACAGTGTACAGTGCTGGACAAATTAGCCGTCGCTGAATGTTTTTTTTCGGCGGCGACGGCGGCGGCGTTACCTGGCAACCCTGTCCGGCGGGCCAATTCAAACATCAGCCCATGGAGAGCGCTTCCAATGTTGCCACTGTTTACAAATTGAGTGAGTGACGCGGAC
>KZ538234.1:0-88109 GCA_000934665.2 Catajapyx aquilonaris | reverse complement strand
TTTTCTGGAACCACCCTTGGGGACACTAGAGGACCCCTCTTTTCGGAGCGTTGACCTTCGGCCATTAGGCAAAGAGCGTCTGACCCTTGGGCTTTTACGGATTTTCACCGCTTCCAAAAACGTTCCGAGGAACCAATGCAACAATGGTAATGACAGGGAGAAGAGGCGGCAAAAGGCAAGGAGTGAAGGAAGCTATAATGTCGTATGTGGCTGGAGGGGATTGGGCATCGTTGCATGTGGCGGTTTGAGCGAGGACAAGAAGGCCATACATCAAAGATGGGGCTTTCTCCTGTACAGAGACCACTGGGGTAGGTGTATTTGTCTCTATCTGCAACCCAGCGTCTGTCTGTCTCGAAAAGGCTTGGAACAGGCTGGCTGGTTGCAAAGTGGCCAGAACGGGCCTGATTATTCCAATAAATGCGGGATTTTCCGCCCTGCTTAATCGTGTAGTACCAAGGTCTATGTCACGCGACAAAAAAACGATGGGATTTTACCTCTGAATTTTCATGGCTTGGATTTGATTGCAGGGTGTATAGTCGATTAGGTGTGTATTGGGAGTGCCAGCATTTTTTAAAGTAATGGCACTAAATTTGCTTTAGACAGAAAGTAAATTATGGTTATGAACCGTCCTGGAATTTCAGCGATTTACACAACAGATTTGCACGCAATAGGAACACGTACTAGGAATATTACACATTTCCAGTAAATCCGTGTTGTCTGCTCGGGATTTCTGAAAATACATGTAATTACGGGTAAACAACCTGGTTGTTGTCCCTCACTGTTTTCTTCCGATTTTCGGAATCCCAGTGCGTTTCAAGACATTCTGGAGCATCATGCACTCTTATAAATAATAGGCAGCAAATTTAACAAACATACTTATGAAAATGAGTACAGTAACTATAGCAAGGATGGGATTGAGTAATATCGCGAATTTCGCCACCAAAAATGAAGGAAAGGAAATATTTGGGAGGAGGTTCATGAATTTCCATCGCCGTTATTCCCTCTTGTGGCAGGCGGTCATTAGAAGATAATGAGAGTCATGAATCATGAGCGGGGGGCACCTGATGACTTTCAAGGATATCCTCAAAGGGATTATTACATATCTGGACGCTTCATTGAGCCCCCGAGCCTAATCACCGTTACAACAAACCCGCTTACTTTACCTTTTGGCAAAACTCTAATATAACCTTTTGGGTCAGATGTAAGCTCCTCTGGATGCTGCTCTGCACATCAACAATCAGTATTGTCAGAAAGTTGCAATTAGACGGGGGATTAATTATCCATTAGGATATACCAAGTGTGGAAATAGGCAGAAAGTAGGGCCTGCATGCGGGGTGTTTGCGTCAGTCTCAGATTATGTATCTCTACGTGAGCACTGTCCCAAGTGCCTTTTTTTTCTTAGTTAGACTTTCCAGTGTTTCTCTCCTAGCGTTTTATTACCATGCCGGCAATTTCCATTCCATTAGTTAGACGGCCTCTAATGCTGTCGCGCTTTCCACTCGTGTCAAATATTTTTTCTTTACCCCCTTGTTCGCAGTTTTAACAACCCCCACATGTCCACTCCTTATGCGCAGGTCCTGCATACTGTACACATGTCTGGTGTGGAAGTTATACACTTACACTTTTGCATGTCATCACACTTTCACTGCATTGTTGGGCAGAATCGCAAATGACCATCGATACCCTCAAACCTGCAGTTGTCACCGTTATTGTTGGCTCACACCCCGGACTAGGCCTTCAGCCGGCTGCATTCTTTACGATAGATAAGATGGGAACAATGTAAAAGATAAAAGGTGAGCAGAATAGAGAGGTGGCCCAATATGCAAACAACAAAGGCGTTTCGATGGTGGTAGAAAAACGCGGCCATCGTGGGTGTGATGAGGGGAGCAATGGAACCCAAATTAATTGCCCATTTGTTCCATCAACGACATGAAACAGAGCCGAACATTTCGGAAAAATCGGGAACATTGTCGCTTGGACAATAATTGAAGAGTCATTATACGCCGAAGACCTCATTAGGCATGTGAAAGGAATGCAAGGTGGCAACGCAGGCATTTAGATGGACCCCTCCCTACACTCTTTTTTTTTCTCTTCCTCTTCTTCTTCATCCTGCCCCCCCTCCCACCCCCACCTGCGCCCTAACCTCACCTTCATCCATTGTCTCACTCCTTTCTCTCTTCACCGCGGCTGTGTTCTCACCTTAGTCTTCTATTCGCGCATTGAAGTCTCTCGCAACCTGATCGCTCCCCTATGGAAATTTACTGCACTTATGGGTTGATGTTCTTTTGTTCACCTGCCTGAGTAATAATTGGGACCCAAGGAGAGGGCGGGAGGAGGAGAGGTAAAAAAAAATATTTGGAAGGCGAGAGATAAGGCGGTCCCCTCCGATTTGCTGGCAACTCCGTTGGAACCATAAAGATGGAAATGCGGCCTCTTCCACCAGCATTACTGTCCTCCTTCCTGATTTGTTGTTGGAGCCTCTGGAATGTGTTGGTCAGAAAGAAGGAAATGAGTTCGGCTTGTACAGGACTTTTAAAAAGGTTCAAATCCGCAACGAGGATGTTCTTATTGGGTAATTGGGGTCGCTTACTAACAATGCACCGCCGTAACCGGCCGTAACCTCTAGTTAATGGATTGTAATTTTTAGAAGCTAATTGTTTTCTGTAATATACGTTCACTCTTATAAAATGCACGCCTTGAATGTTAATCATCACAGTATTAGGTTGAGCAACAATTGCGAAATTGTTGGGCAGCCCCTTTCATGTCGTAATGCAGTGAAGGTCTGTCCTGTCGGAATATTTTTTTTTTTGTACTCCTAAGAAATTCATATTAAGTTACACTGCATCTCCAGATCTCTTCTGAGGAATAAATGATCGCGGAAGTTATTTCTGAAATAATTGCTTTGTGCGACAAAACGCGCAAGTCATCTCACAACTCTTAGCGTAGATAAGATCGGAGCCATATGTTTGCCAGATTTTGCAAGACTCGTGCGTACTTGGAGAGACGGCCATCATAAAAAAAAGGGAATATGAGTATCTAGGCGCGAAATTTTCTCAGCTGGAGAAGACAAAGATCTTCAAGACAAGACCCGAGGATTATACAAACACACGCACGTATGATGCTGGCGGCATTTTTCGCCAACCTTTTTCACCGCTTATTAGAAATGGAAATAAAGTCTTACCCCAACCCCGAAGGGAAACTGCTCACTTTTCTAACATTCATAACCGTAATCATCACAGCGCTTGACGCTGCAATTTGTTGCACATTTACATATACAAGGCATCAGCTGTTTACTAATCACTGCAGGGGATTTGGTTTTTGGTAAATTGCGAAATCTAATGTAAAGTTACTTTTGCAACTTTTATACATGTTTTATAGCTATGCAGTAATTTACCCATACTGCTATGCTTTACTGACCGCACTGGCTTGTTTGTGCACTTAATAAAGTGACGTTTTTCGACAAATATACGTTTGAAAATAATATTGCACTATAATAATAATAATTATTATTATCGGCTACCCCATGATATGCTTTAGGGCCTTTGACTGAATCTTGTTTTCAACACCATGAACTCTGATGTAGTTTGATAACACCCAGTGATATCACATCGATGGGTGATTGACGTTGTAGACTGTTTTTTTGCTACAACATCGCATGTTGTGCAGGTCATGCTCGAGGCAGTCATATCGTCATGTTGAATTTACACTTTTCAACATTTGCAAACGAGGTAGTGCAATACAAAATAGATGCGCACAACATGGGAATTGCATTTAGGTGAGTCCATTCTTCTCTTGTCTTTAGAGACGGAGAGGTGAAAAATTGCCGATGCCCACACTGTGTAATTTTTGCCCAGCGTGCATCGTAAATTGAAATTGGTGTTGGTAACAAAGGGCGAAGAAATGGAGGGTGATGTGGATATGTATTACTATTGGTTTCTGATGCAAATGACGGAATAGTGCCCCAGGGACGATCGGTCCGAGTGGTCAAATGTGGGTGTGGCCAGCCTCAGGTTAAGGTCAACGAACGGGTTACAGGAGCACGTGGGCGAACCAAGAATGCTCACAAATCTTACCTCGCAACTTCCCTTTTTTCTATCTCTTTCTACCACACTAGGGATAGAGTTTCACACGAATTTTCTATTATGTTCATTATGTTACATTTCTGTATGGGTATAAGGGTGTTTGTGGCCAATAGGGTGGCTCGCATATATATTTTTTAAACAGTGCAGTTGAAGGCTTGTGACGTCTTGAGGTGCATTTTAATAAATTCCTAGCCTGGCTCGTGATTACCACTTTGTAAGAATTTGAGAAGGAAAGATAGCCTGAGCGAGATAATTGGTCTGGTGGTGAAAGGGAAAATGGCGAGCACGCAATCCCCACCATGTGTGTGTTGTTTGGTGGGGGTTAAATGTTTTTCAGGCCCGCAGAGGGCAGCCTGAATTCGTCATCCGGGATCATTAGGCTCATTACTAGTGTACCAAATTGCAATTAAAAGTCGGCCCGAGGAAGGGGTTAATGAAAGTATGGCCATCTGAAGGCCGGTCGTCATTCTGATGAAGTTCAAATTACACAGTTTTAAGGCTGGATAATGTGTAGGTTTGGTTGTAAGCACAGGCTTAGAAGGTTATTTGAACCTGCATTTAAGAACAGTTTTTTTTGCTCAATCTTTAGACTATAGAATGGGAAGAAGGGTGCAAAACTTGGTTGAACCGTTGTGTATGTGAGTTAACTCTACTGTTATGTGACTACTCAATATTGCTGAAAACTTATTCATCACACTATTGCGAGAAAGGTGCGGCCTAGGGATAAGTTCGGAGGAAGGGCTGAAGGTGTTAAAAAGATGAAGCACGACTGCAAATACCTTGAACCTTGCTGGTGCCATTGTCATCTCATGGGAGATATATCTATTAAATGAATCCAGGGTACAAGTACAGGCATAAAATATTTTTGACCCATCATTTTGTTTCACATTGTACTTGACAAAACAGTTCAATTCTTGCCTACGCCCTTTGAGCTCCTGTACTTTAGACAGACAATACCCATCAATGCAGCTAGTATATATTCAATATGATTGAAAGAGAGGGATGAATACGTACACACATAATATATACACACACATCCAGGAGTCAGCAACCACCCACTGGTTGTAGGGTACAATGTCCTAAGGAGGCTGTGAATAGGTTTGGGACCTTGAGAGAGGCCTCTAAGGGACATACGTATATATACATTCGCCTGCTGCCTCCCATCCAGCGTTAATGCCTGAGCAAACCTTACTCCCACCCCCTTCCGAATAAGACTACTTGTCTGGCTTGACCAAACACATAATATTCCCCCTGCCGACCGCAACCTTTCTTGGCTTCTGCGGCTTCTGCTTCTTCATTGCCATCAGAGATTCTGTGCTGCCAATTCGAAGGACTTGGCAATCCCGTTACTTTGTCACAACAAGGTCTTCGGCATTGGTTCCAGCAGATGATGGGAATTGATATACCAAGTATTACAACTACTCGCTGTTGAACTATGTTGACACAAACTCCTTGCTCGTGATCGTCGCACGTGAGACACACATTTCAGAAAGCGCAGGTCTGGTAAGAAAAAGAAAAAGAGTTGCAAATCCGGTCCTAAATTATTGGCAATTCTAGGTGAGTTTTGCACAAAAGCCTCGGACTCTGCACGAATTATGTGACAGCAACTTCGAGTGTGTCCGACATTATTTTGGATTAACTGTAATACGGGTAGCGTCCCGCGGTTAGGCCATGGTTCCATGTTGCCAAAGTCAAGGTGGATGCGAAGAAAATTACCATTTACCCTGTCAAGTGTTTCGTGCCGCAAAAAATAATTTCCTTGCCTACATTTCCCAACGTGATTATTAACAGCATTTCTGCTCGCAATTTGCATCGACTAAAGTGCGATTATGGAAGGTATAATGCGATGCAATCTCCTGGGGAAAACAGGGCGTGTCTAATGTCACAAAGGAGATTAAACCCTGTCAGTTAGGTGGCGATCAACCGGAGGAATTAACCTGCCGTCTTACATAAATCGACCCGAGGCCAAATTCTGCAATAATTGCAATTTTTTTAAGAACCAGGTCTAGCAAAAAAAAAGCACAAGCACGTTGACTGCAAAACACTCGCATCTCAGGCCCGACCATTAAACGTAATTACGTTTATGATCGCCTCACGCCGGCACTTAGGACCGCTCCTGTTCGATGCTTTGTTTGTACTTATCCTCCATTTTGCCAAGATGGCTCGACACATCGTTTTCCATGTCAGCCCGCCGGACATTTTAATGGGTTTGGTCGGCATCTTGTTTGGCAGACGGTTTGTTGTTGTTGTGGTACGTCGTGTCTGTAAATTGTGCCGGTGGTGACTTCGCTTGCTGCAAGGGTACGGCGCTCTTTCGAAATATTTTTTTAACACATTTTGAAATTGAAGTGAGAATAATGGCGCCATCTTGCCTTTTGTTGGCAAGAGGGTTGTAAACGGCCATTTTTAGCTAGGGAAAAGTAACAGAATTAGACGCTAATAAAATGGCAAGATGCGTGATGTTGTCAGTGGAGATGGGGTATAGGAGTGGCGAGTGGTCCTTGAGAAGCGGATGTGGACGTAGTGTATGGCAGACGAGTACGTGCACAACACTTGTACTTGTGACTAAGAGTAAGAGGAGTCTAGAGAGGACAATGGCGCCACCCCCTTCTTATCTGCTGATCCAGCACTAAGAAAGACCGCGCCCTACCCGCAGGCCATGGTCCAATGTCCTCTTCAACACACCCGCACAATGGCCCTCTTCGACATTCGACTGATGCCCTAACTGATCGGATTCTTTTCTACCTCCGCGGAAGGGGAATTATCGGCCAAAAAGACGCGACCGTTTGTAAAGTTGGGACAAAAGAACCCTCGGATCATCACGCTCCGGATGGATCCAACTTCAAAGGGACCCTAGAAGGACCCCAGAAAAATTGTGCTCACCCGGAAAATCCGGACTAGACACGAATTGATACATGTTACGCTCGGTCGGTCCTCCCATGCAATTAGCGTTGTAGCGATCATCGAAAATTTTTGCAACTGTACAGCACATCCGTGCTGTAACGGTATCGTCGCTCTGTGTGGTTATTTATTACCAAACCATAAATTACAGCCGCGATAAACCGCGGAAATTATGGTCAAGCAGTTACCGCTTTTCTTCTTCTCCACCTTGAGATTGGCTGCAGGCATGTATTGTTGGGGATGATGGCTTCGTGTCCTGCAAGTGGATCACTGTAACAGTCGGAGGTGAATTTTCGAGAGGTAGTCATGCATGTGATGTGGACTTTTGAGGCCGGAGTGGGCCGTGTGACGTCATACACTGGTCCTTATATTCCAGACTGCAGGTCGGTTGAGTAAGAAGAGAAGGTCGAACCGTCCCAAACAGAGGCTTGAAAAGCTTCAATGAACGATGACGTCCGACGATGACGTTTCACTCCTTCCCCCCCTCCTTCCCTATTTTCTTCCGTCTTCCTTCCGCCTAACTGTAGTTGAAAGTTGACAAACCTGTTCAGTGTTGCTGCCAGACGCCGCCACCCTCCCCACCTACCTACCTACCTACCTTTACTCCCTCCCCCACCTTACTACGCTAGCTCCTACCTACCTACCCCTGACTTGTACCCCTGTACTCGACCGGGATGGAAAAGAGAACGAACCCGAACGGAAAACCTCGTCCAGACTGCCTTCTCAAGGTCTCCTCGCTTCCTTTCTGCCTCTGCATTCATTCTTCTTCCTCCACGTCTCGTTCACAACATTGCAACAACCACTGTTACCTTCCAACCAACCACTGGTCAACACTCCTCTTCATTGAAATCAGGCGACACCATCCTGACATCATTTGAGTCATCCAAATAACAACGGTCGAACATACTCATTATTTTTAGGTGTCTAATATGTTATGTGAACATATGGTGTGCTGTTGCCCTCTGGCAGCAACCCCACCCATGCTGAGGTTTCAGTTGAAGAGACTTGAACGCGCGCATGCAAACAGAATGTTTAGAGACTTCAATGATGGACTGAGAGGCTATCGTGTTGACTCCGGAGCTATCGGGGCAATTGTAAACGCCGGAAGTATCATCTCAGCCGAATCAATTGCCTACCCTGAGGGCAAAAAGGGGTGAAATAACACTAGAGTGGAATGGACATCACGCAATGTTGGAAGATTCCCAGCTGTTCACTCTTCTTTTTCCCTCCGCCCCTGCTTTCCCACGCTGCTCATTGCGGTGAACGCTATATTTGCATACATATTAATTTATAGAGATTGACTCATACCGCTTATTTGTTATTCGCTTACATAGAGCGCAATGAACCTCGAGCCGGGTAAGTGCCACGAGGTGAGAAACACTAGTCATCCGCGCACATTTCCACTTTCTTTGTTCGGTCCACCACGAGACTTGAGATTGAGTGAAGCCTGACCTTGCTGCATCCTCAAGGTCTTTGTTCCAAATCAAAATATGCACAACATCTCACGATCGAACTATTCGGAAAACTACCTTACCCCCCCATCTAGCTAGAAGGTGACTCTGCAGTTGGCCCAAAGTGGCCATGAATCAAGCAACAATCCCTGCTGACGAAGACGAAGAAGCCATGGCTTCCATTCGAGCTTATGGCAACCACCTGCTGGCGCCATTAAAGGAATAGTTGCCATGGCGGGGATTCCCAAGCCCACAAATAACAACGCTTGCAGCACCCCCCTCTTCTCTTCCTCCCACTACCCCCCTCCTTTATGATACTTATCTCCTTGCATAGTCATAAAAAAAGCGAGCCTCCACCTTTTGAAGATTATGTCCCTAGGTATTGCTTGACACAGTTTGTTTTCTTCTTTTTCAGCAGCCGATCGACGGTGCTAGAGACGTCTACGTCGATGACAAGGTAAGAGTTCTTGCCCTTCGAGGCTCCGTTTTTAGGGTGCGGTCCGTGCCCTTGTCACGGGACACCGAATTGCCTTCTAATTCCGCTTAATGTATTCAGGGTCAATCTCGCAGCCATTTGGGGCGTGGCGAAATTTATTTAAAAAAAAAAATGCGGCGCGTGATCTGGGTTTAGCCTCCTTGCGCAGGAGCCATTGGGCACCAACACTAACAATTAACTGGCATTCTTCGGTAACAGTCGAGCGCCCAGAAATAGACAGGTGGCAGGTGAAGAAATCACCCTCCAAAAAACGTGCACCGCCCCAATTAAGTGGTGCCAGGAGCAGGGGGGGTGGTTGTAAAACTGATGCAGAGAAACATCTTCGAGGGAAGGAGGGGAGGAAGGAGGAGGGGGGGGGGGGATATAAAACCATAAAACGATGGCTTTTTCTCTGGCTATGAATGGCCCTGGGAACGTAATGATGGCTGTTTCCGTTCTTTAACCCTCCTAATGTAGCTGCAATAATCTGATATTCATAATTGACGAGTTGGTCATGCGTGTAAGTGGTGGTACTTACTGTACTTTTTTGGCGTAATTAGGATCGATGTACCACCATATTGCTATAAAGACATTTCTTCGTCCCAACCGACTGATAGAGTAATCGCGTGAGATGGTGCGAATTGAAATGACCCATGACCTCCTCGAGTGACCTGCCTGCCTGTCCCTGAGCCTGAGCGTCAGTCAGCATGGTGCTGCGTTTCTGATGTGGATCCCAGCGAGAGCTAATTATCCGTGGGCTGGCTTGGCTGAGAAGGAGGCAAAGAGTGTAGCCTTGAACCTGAGTTCCTCGGATCCTCCAGAACGTTGACACCCTTTTAGCCAAGCCTCTCTTTCTCTCCCTCTCCCTCTCCTCCTTCTCTATCTCTCCCCCCCATTTTTTTCCTTCTTTAACCGTGATGGCGCGGCTTGCAAGACCAATGGTAGAAACTTACAGTGGGACGGTTGTTGACCCTGCAGCTTTGTTTTCCTGCCTCAAAGGTCTCGTTGTGTGCATGCTCGCAGAGAGATTGGCTGCATCTATCTGCCTCGATGGTATGAACAGGCTCAATAGCGTGTCAAAGCGACCCTAAGCAGAGTGCCACACGTGCATCATGGGTGGGGAAAAGGGGGGATCTAGAAATATGCCTAATTTTAAGGAGGTGGGCCACAATTCATATTCTGAACAAAATGTACATTGAAATTATTATTTTTTGCAATTCGTCTGCTATTGTTCTCAATTTACACGAATATAGGATGTATATAGTGTTGATTATTATAATTACCTGTGAACGTGAGTAATCTTGATCGAAATAGGCAATAGTTGGCTAATTACGTTCATTGTGAACCAAAGCAAATGAATTTTTAACACCCTTTATATGGGAAAGGCGGATATTAACCTCTTCATTGTGCCATGCTCATTTCTCCACACTGCTTTTATGCAAAATGTCTATTGGCACAATATCGACAGTACTGTTATTGCAGGTGGCAAAACAACGATTACGCTGCAGGGTGATGGGCAGCATATAATTTTTTTATATGCACACAAAGTTTACACCTGACGCTGCTCTTTCCGGGGGGATCCTACAAAGAGAGTTCGTAAATAGAAAGAGTAGAAAGTCATCAGCGAGGTGTTATGAGGTGGTAGGGGCGGGCAATGGAAGAGTCCAAAATGGCGGGTAGAAGGCAATAAGTTGCGTGACTCAGCTGCAGGATTGCGTCGATTATAAATGCGGTAGGCGGAGGTTTGGGGCGGCGCGGCGGTGTGAAGGACAAGGCGAAAAATGGGACCCGGGCCTTGTTACATTTGTCCCAAAGTGGGCGTTGCAATGAGGAGCGGCCACGATGAATGTTTCCTGCGCAGATTAAAAAACCTTTGCTGGAATAGGATTTCTTCTTTTTCTTTCTTCTTTTTCCATCCTCACCTTTTCTTTGTGGATGTAGCCTACACTTACTTATCCGGCGGCCATTTCTGCTCATGACCTCTCAGGTGGAATGTATGGCGAGCTAGAGGTCAGGTCGGGACTGCGAGGAAGTGGGTCCGACTGGTGGTGGTCAGGGATGGTCAGGTGTTGAACCGGTGACCCGACCGCAAAACGGTTTCCTGGTTAGCGGCCGCCATTTTGCCTTCCAACCAATGTCTAGGCGCCAATCGGACTCTTTTTTTGCGGGTTGTCACGAGTCATCTTGTCAACTCGGAACCAAATCTTCCAGCTGGAAAATCGGGTCGGGCTTGACAAGGTACGACCTGACAGATTTAAAGGACAATGAATTTCAGGTCTCGGATTTAAAAAAAAGAGAGAATAAGAAAAGGAGGGCTCGACTCTTCAGTGACGTCATTGGTTATCGGGGGTATGTCAATGTCGTCATGCAATTATTTTCGGCATTCGGACCGCGCCCATTGTTGCAGTGTGCCAGGCGCGCATAATTTCACGAATAGTTAGATAGCTGTTATTTTTTTTGTTCGGTTTATACGGGGTTTAAAGCAGCGTGTCCAATTTTGGAGTGATAGGTCCTGCAATTAGACTCAGAACGGCAGTAAATGAAAGGGCGGCGTTGCCAGTTTGCACATGTGAACGGTATTGTCGTGTGCTGAGGGCCCTTGAAACTGCCCGTCAACTAAGATTAATTTGACTTCATGGTCGAAGCCAATAATAATTCGTGAAGGGGGCCTTTGAAACGCTCTCCAGGCTCTCTTTTCCGTTTCGTTCGCACACGAAATATTTCCAAGTCATTGCTATGACCGGAGTCACGTGGCGATGGCCTTGGCGAGTGTGATGGGTCTATTGTCACGTTTGGCATGATCGGATTATGGCCGCGGTTCCGTTTCCAGACACCAATGTCGTGACTGTTCCAACATGGCGGTCTGGGTCATCAGCTGATCGGTCCGCTTCCAGATTTTATCCGACTCCATCGGAGCAGAAACCGATTGCAGGATCCCGATAAGGTCAGGGAACAAAAGTCTAGGGCCTGCATGCCATACCCTTGGCATTCACCAATGGGCGTGGTGTCATTAATTATACCTTGCACATTTGCAGGCAGGTCGACCTACAGGTGCAAGGTGCAGCCCAGTCGTTCTTTCGAATTAGCCGCATATAGTGCGAATTACGTCTCTTTGCGAAACGGTAATGAAGCTTGCGAACAAGATGTGCTTGGTGTGACCTCCGAAACTGGTTCGATTACTCGTCAGCTGGCAGACGTTGATAAAGTTACATGATGTCTCTCTATCCCAACCCTCAAGCCTTACTTCCCCCCAACATCACGTACCAACAGCATGCTTTGGGCATCTCTGTGGAAGAACTGATCTCAGAACCGAGGTCATTTGACCTTTCTCTGCCAAACTCCCGGTGTAAACACGGTACGGAGAAGGCTGGGTACAGGTCCAAAACCGATTTATGTGACAGGCAGTCCTGGTTTATTTCCCTGGTGGAAACGGAGACTCGGAGTCTTCGTCCGCGAACATGTGAATACACGTGACCCGTCAGTGAAGTCGGGAATAATTATACGGTTTCAAAATGCCGAAACAATCGCTGTGCATGTTGAGGCGAAGTGTCAGCACCTACACTTTTTTGGGCTAGTAGCTTTTTGGGAGCACATAAGGGGTAGATCGTGGGAAATAAGTAGGAATAATTATTAGAAGGGGGCAATAAATTTTGGGATTAACACTGAAGTGCAGCTGCAGATGATAAATTAAGGTGAATATATGTGTCTCCCCCACCTCCTGCCTCATACATTTTGGGTGAGGTGGACATGCAAGGAGGAATTTGCTGGCTGCTATCTCGGTGGCATCGGAGGGGGCTCCGTTCCTTATACCAGGACAGCATCACAGAAACATCACGCGAGCCACCTCTGCCTCCTACTAGGACTCCAATTAGACCTTCGGTTCAGGCTGTCCTAACCGTAAATTTAACAGATCTCATTCATCAACTTTTACACTGTCCACTACTTTCAGCAAACTCATTTTTTCTCATTCCAGCATGAAATGTCAGGTATAGCCTCCACAGATGACGTAATATTATCTGTAGGTAAATGTGCGTCCGGGTTGGAAAGTGAGAAGTTCAACTGTCGGAGGACTGAAATGCCACCACATATCTTGTGTATAGTTTGCTATTTTGTGGGAGGTATTACATGTTCAGCCAATGGCAGTAAATGCATGTGTTGAGTTATTTCCTTTCATGCACTGATAATCTCTAATCGCGCAACAACAGGTGATTTGCCTGGAGGAATTTTAAGTTTCACGGTGGAGTTATTAGGAACGTATAACTGAAATTTGGGTCAATCAATGATATGGTATATGATATAATGAGTTGAGGTTGAAATGTATGCCAATAACTATTTGTCCAGACAGAGTTGCAGATGATAAAACCAAAAGTCTAAGACAAACACTGAAGGCTTCGAGCATAAATTTCACCGGTTGCCTACAATTACATTCCTTTCTTACCAATTTCACGGATAAATATTAAATACCGTAATGACTGGTATTCGAAGTAGGTTACCTCTCTTCTGTTTTCCAAGAAGCCTGCAATCAGAAGTGAAATCCCAAGACACGACTGAAAATCCGCTAAATTTAAGGCAATGCAATGGTGTTGTGAAAGAGGGGGGGGTTAATTCTCGGATGACGTCATTGAAAAATATCGCTCCTGAAGCCGTGGCGTAGTTGCCAGATCTTGGTCCTTGGCCTTGGGCAGGTGACAGTGGGAGCAAAAGGTCACAGCTCATTTGCTTATCAGAATTCCCCTTACATTGCCACTCCTTTTTTGCACGTATTTTATCAGATATAGGCCTTTTTTTCCTGAAGTATGGATTAATTGCGTAAGATTTATGCAAGGACTTTTGCTTGCGCCTGTAACCAGCACGGTTCCCAGAATGGTGGGATTGACCTTAAAAATTGGGAAGTGGAAGCCTAGGTGCTTCCGTAGCGCCAAATGGGAGAACTGGTTTCCTGAGACTCGTTTCTAGTTCTTCCTGGTCAAGAGGCGACCAGCTGGCTCCCCTGACTCGACCCAAAATCAGGGTCAAGGTGTCGGGAAACTTTTTTGGGTGGGGCGCAAACACGACTCATTTTAGTCACGGATCATTACTTCTTATCCAACGTTGCAAATTCCACAAACAAAACATTTTTTTAATATAAAAAATTCGAAGAATAATAAATCGGTGTCACCTTCATATAGGTAGGAGCTAAGGTCTGAGTCACTTTTTTTTTGCGCGATACCCAGAGGCTATGGAAACAGCGTCCACTTATTTTATGGTCGTAAATCTCATATCAGAGCGGGAAATCGCCGCATTACACGTACGAAGGATTTTTGCACCCCTTTCATTTTTTTTATACTACTTCACCCGCCTCTTTCGAGCTCATCTTGCGCATATTACGACGGTTCAAGGCGACTGGAAATTGTGTCTTCTAAACGGATCACCTATAGTTACCCGCGTCATCAGGTACTGTCGACCAATTCGGTTAATTGCATCGCCTGGAGTCAGTTATAAACTCAGATTAGGCGGCAGTAATCTGCATATGCGGATCCATGTAATGATACCAGGTGAATGACTCTGCCGCCATGTTGGACTAGTCCGATCGGAGCGCCAGTGGCGGAAAGGGGCGACACTGATGCGCCACCTTCATCTCACCACACAGCGGGGAGTGCTGTGTTTAGAGAACTGGTTGGAGATGTATGCCTTGGGTTATCCGTATTTAGATAGTGCAAAAAAATAATAAATGGTCATTGCAACCGGTAGACCACCCGAGTGTACCTGTCAGCACGGCAAAGTTTTTTTGGTACGGCCTTCTGAAGCTAATCAACACTTGCGACACCTCTTTCCGGTGGAGCTTGACTACATTTGCGAATGGGTGGGGTCAATAAGGAGTTATCACAACAGATTTTTTTTAAAAGTTGTTGTGTCGGTGGCATTTTGTGAGTGTGGGAAGGGAAAGGGCAAGGAAGGAATAATGGCCGCCGTGTCCTTGCCCCAGGCCTTGGTAGAAATGCGCACATTTTGCCCACCTAAAACGGTGGTCTCGCCAAAAACGTGAGGGCAGATATATCGCCAAAAAACAGTGTTTTTTTTTGTTGGATAGATAGTGACACGTGTGAGGCGAGAATCCAGGCCACCACTTTTCCCAGGCCGCTACGTACGTCTCCTGAGGGGTTGAAACGCCATAATCCTCGTCTTACACATGTTTTCTAAGACACCCACCCTATAGTCCAAACGCCTCAAGAGGAGAAAGTCAAGATGAAGATGAAGAAAAAGGAAGAGAGAAAAAAAATTAAATTGCAGTAACATGAAACGTGTGCTGAAGTACCAAAATATCCAACCTTAATGCCTCGTAATATAATTTATTACCATATAATGCATTAAAAACACGCTTGTTTTGCTATCTCAGTGCGACATGTTTAGAATTAGTAATTGGCGGAATAGTGTACATGGTGAAAATAAAGTCGAAACCTTGAATAAGTAAGATTTTAGTTCCGATTAGTCCCATAGTGCTTGTGATTGCTGCCATCTAGCGTCGGTCGTGTCAGTTACAAATATTAATTACCTTAATGTATGCATTTAGTTACTGTCCTTTGAGTGTACTTTGGCATGACTTATTAGAGTGTACCGTAGGGGACGTAATGATGCGGGGGATACAATTTTTTTTTGTTTCATATTTGCACGAAACAGGTTTTCTGCAAGTAGAGACTATTTATTCTACGTTTTAAAAGTTGACAACTTGCGCAACTGAGTTTAGCACTTTGTAATGAATGGATTAGAATCCCTGTTAATTTGCAGGCGACCTTAGTAGGACAAAATTTAATTGGTGTAAACTACAAAGTAATGAATGTCGAATTCGTTTTTTGAGCCTATAACGTGGCTGTTTTTAATTTTGATTTACGTTCTTGGGCAGGTACCCTGCACAGTTAATCTGGTTAGTGGGTAATGACCCCCCATGGTGGGTGGGCGGGGGGGTCATCTGGAATAAAATTCCGCAGCGGGGGATTCGAACTCGGGAAAAACATGGCCCACAAATTGCGTGCTAAGCCGCTAATTAAACTGTCTTGCAGCAAAAATGCCTGACACATAGCAACCCCAACTACCCACCCGGAAAAACAATACAAAAAAAGAGAAATAAATTGAGGGGTAATTTTTGGATCTCTCATAGGTGTCAGGCTTGAAGGCAATAATTTCCTGGAATCATAAAACCGAATGTGTTTCATACACACAAAGATTGCTGTAAAGTTGGGATAGGCGGAGATTGTTGTTGTTTTTGTTTAAGAGGAAGGGTGTTGGGCGGGGGAGTTTATAGGCATGTCCCCTGCAGGGGCTTCTAGAATTCAATGTTAGGTGGGAAGATCACAAAAAAAAGAGTTGTTGGTCTGAGAAAAAATAAATACAGAGCGGACACACATTTCGGACATAAATTGCGTCGCCGTCAGCGTCGATTGGGGTAATTAACTGGAGAAATCGGCTTGCATAATAATAAGTGACAACTTTTTTGGTTGCCCTGGGAAGAGAGGAGCTTGTTTCGCTTCACAGGATAGGATTGGCTGTTGTTTTTTTATTCGGGGCTAACCTCATCTGGCTGACTTGGATACGTGATAGGAATTGCTATTGGCTTCTTCTAGTTCTTGTGACATAGCTTCAAGTACGAAATCGCCAGCATTTTGCATCGTAATGAGGGTTCGTTGGAGGTTACCACGCGAACCATCTTAGTGCCGGATGCAGTATCTTTGTCATGGTATTCATTAGGTTTTTTTTTGTATGTTGCAATAACATTGTTTTATTGAAGTGATATTTGCACGTGAAGTCTACATTGTTGGGAAGAAGGTATAAGAATATTCATTTGGATCACTGCCTAACGTCTTAGTGCAAGTCTCTTTTTTGATTGACGACAATATCTAGGGCAATGGGCGTTTCCTGCAATGCACGATATTGTTGTGCACTAAAATGCTGTCACAGGTAATATTTAGCAAGAGAGATAATATGAAATTATCCAGTTTATCCTGCCATAAATAGGAAAATCTGCAATACAGTAAAGATAGAGAGGTAATATAAAATTTGCATTACAGTTATGTAGGTGACAGGTTGCCACAATTTGTCACTAAATATCCATCCTTTTGCAGTGGCAATCACATTACAAAATTTTAAAGGCATTTCCTCTTTGTAGTCACAACTTTGCTAAATTGCCTTCGTTTGCTAATTACAGCCGTCATTTGCATGCCAAAGAGGATGAATTATGCAGCTTATGCGTAGGATCAAGGTGCATGGTGTCAAAATATTTGTAATCATTATTCATAGTGATTTATGGGCCGCGTTGGTTGGTTTCTACACAACCAAGGATCTAAAACAGACAAAAACATTTCAGCAGATTAGTTTTATTCCTCCTTTCTCTTATTGCAGTATGAATTTTAAGTAAGAGGGACATTTTTTATATGGGAATGGCCAGGTTTTCACGGCGACCACCGTTGACCTCCAGGTACCTCCAGAAGCCCACAGGGAAGGGCAAATGTGCACAAATAAAACTTTAAAGCACCTGCATCCATTCTCATTCATTTGTTCTTCCAGATTTATAAAAAAAGGCAACGTCTATCAGGTTGTCACACCGAATCCTAAGGCCACACACTTGTACACCAGCAGACGATAAATCGGCGCAAAGGGCCACTTACAGACGAAATATACTCGTATATGTACACACGTGAAATACACACACGTAGAGCACAAAAAAAATTTCGAAATGCAGTGAACTGTGTTTGTAAATCACGTGAACATTAGCGTCAGGAAGACGCGCAGCAATTTGGACGGCTCTTTTAAGTCACAGAGTGATTTCACTCGTTAGTTTTAGGAGCCATTTTTTCTGCACAAAAACATGCTGACGAATAGTGGCGAGGGGGGTGGGTATAGGAGGGGGTGAGCGGTAATATTTGTATTTTTATGGTGCGAGTGGGCCAGGCCACGAATTTATTATCATTGCAGCCCTGGAAAAGATCAGATAAAACACATTCCGTTTGAGTGGAATAAAACTGCCCCTAATTGCGGCGACACATAAAAAAATAGTATTTCGATATCTGCGGCGATATAGAAGGCTGCAATCTACATTTTATTTCGTTGTTACATCAGCCGGTAGGAAACTATTCACTTAAGCCGGCATATTTCGCGTGAGAAAAAGCGACTGCAATGTCAGGCACTAGTATATGACTACTGTTTCTCACCCTTGACTCTTTCTTCGGTGAATCAAGAAAATGAAGGGCAATTGCCCTCCATATTTCTTTCATTTATTGTGTTTACCTGAAAACGTTTGTTTTCTGATAGCACTTGTACCCAGCAGACAATATAATTATCTTGAAGGGCGGTCCAGTTGCACTGACGAGAGTGCAAACCATTACATGTTCAGGTTCATAACTCATGCCAGTTGATAGTCTATGTAATTAGTAGTGCGGACGCTTATTTCCATGTAAAAATAAACTTGCTGGTTATTCAATATCAAAACATGTTATACAGCAATTACACGTGATGTAATGGCAAGTCCTTGAAATAATACCCGAGTAAAATAATTCTGATGACCATCTCTTGTTTGCTGTTTCTAGGCGAGTCAATGCACCAAATGTGTGCTACATTTTGTATGTCATATACTATGGCACCTTTGACACTACCCGACAAAATTGTGATATTTAGGGGCCATTGTTTCTCAACTAATTTACTTCCCCTTGCACAGAAGCCGAAATTGCAAGCTTCATCGGCTTTTCCATTGTGTTCCGTGGTCAGGCCAAAATGAGACGCGCCAGAGGTAAATTCAGGCACGAATTCTGATTGTTGTGACCAAAAGGTCTCCCAATTATGGTCCCACTCTGACGCGCCCGTCACGAAAATAATTCCTCTGAAAACGACAAATTCCCCTAGCCGAGCAATTCCGAGAGCGTGACAGGGAAGCGTGATGTGGACTCCGTCTTCACATGAATCAGTCACAAACTCACTGAAAAATTGCGCTTCCCAGAAAGAGCTTATTTTTGTGCTGAGATGATTTGTGTGAGACTCACTCTTATGATGGAACTCTCTGGACAGCAGGCAAGAGTCCTTGAGAGAGGTCGAGAGGTCTAAGAACTTCGATCCCTGTTTGGAGATCATTTCCGAGAATTGCGTGCACGAGGAAAGACCCGCATCATGTTGAGGGTAAAGGGTTGTGGGAGGGATAAAATATGGGTAGCCGACACGCCAAGCTCTTTTCGTGATTCCATCAGAAGGCTCAGGTGAAATTCCGTGTATGTGGCACCCAAAATTTCTGCAGGCACAAATAAACATTCTACGTGGTATTCGTGATGAGAAGTGTGCGTCACTGTTGTCGGATGAATATGGCTGCTGGATCAGGCTAAAATTAGCAGAAAATTGTTCCATTATGTTATTCTTGGGCGCATTCATGTGTCTATTGTTTGCAGATTCTCCGTATAGCGTATGTTGAATGCATTGCTCTCGGTTATTACGTACGAAATGGTTCACAATGTAACACCGGTAGCTCATGCTATCAGTGGTTGTTGAGGTCATCTGCAATCGTATAGAAGTTAAGGAATGCTTGACCCATGGTGGATTATGCTGTACACACACTCATAAAAACGATTGATTACAAAAATTGCTGCCTTTATTCCTGTGCATTATCACAGCAGTCATGATACAAGTTTTGCGTATTCCGGTATTCTAATCAGGAAAACAATATTTAACCTTCTTCTACTTAATTCATAATTATAATAGGTACCTAACTATAATTATCAATCATTGTGGAATAATTTAAAATATGGCAGTGTGCTACATGTGAATTAAAGGTGTAGCCTATCGCAATAACGTTTATTACCGGTTCATACCAAAATTTTTGATGACAGTTCGCATGTCTCATTTTTCTTTTTATGCTCCTACCGTTGAAAGTCTAATCCTTGCCGCTCTTTCGACTCATCATTCCGTAGAGTCCTTCCAGAATGTCTGCCACGGCTGAAATAAACAGAAGAGTTAAAGTAATGGCTCCAATTAACCAGTTTTCCGAATTCAAATTTTCAGTAACTGAGGGTTTGTACCGCCCCGACTGATCATGTGAACCAGTCTTCCAAACGATCCCAGTGGATTCTTGTGACTGGAGTTTTCAGGCAATGTTTTACCCACTGGCATGCCAATTATTGTTACATTAACACTTGGACCAAACTCACCATCAGCGATTGGAACTGCTGCCCTTGGTTCTGGCTCTGGTTCTGGTTCTGGTTCTGGTTCTGGCTCCGGCTCTGGTTCTGGCTCCGGCTCTGGTTCTGGCTCCGGCTCTGGTTCTGGCCCTGGCTCCGGTTCTGGCTCAGGGGCTGGTTCGGGTGCTGGTTCTGGCGCTGGCTCCGGTCCTGGTTCAGGTCCTGGTTCTGGAATTGGGTCTCCCAAACTGACAGTTATTAAGCATGAGAGCGCGATAAGACCGATCAAAATCGCCGCCTTCATAACTACTGATTCTCACTCCAACTCTTTGTGAGTATAATAGACCGAATTAGCTAGACAGAGAGCCATATATATCCGTCCTCTCGTTTGATATCAACATGGACAATAGGTATTTAGGTACTTTACAATGCATGGCTACGTCAACTATCTTAACTTCCATTACAAAAGGAGAAGGGAAGGTGCAATCCCTTTGGATTGGATTAGAATAGCAAAAAATGTGGAGAAAATTAATCACCGCAGAAACGTAATATGTCGAGAAATAGCCGAGATAGTAGCAGTGATTGTATTCATTTTTTACTAGTTATGACCCTTAAAGAAACCAAGATAGTTTTAGGCCTTATTTTGAGATTATAGGGTGATGACATCCTCTGTCCTGAAATGCACCCTTGGAGTCAATGTACTATTTTGTAAGTTAAATTAACACAATGCATAAGTTAATAAACTTGCACCATTGCCGTCCGAAAATTGAATGTCAGAAAAATCTGGAGAACTTCTTATAGAGCCTACACACTGCTTCCATGGTACTCTATAAAAAGTCTAATCTTTAATGAATATAGATTGATGTCGTACATGCAAATGGTGATTATGACCTTCAAAAGCAGACTACTAAAAAACATTTCAGATCCGAGCACCATTGACGTTACAGGTGTGTACAAGAATAAGAGGAAATGATGAGAAACAAAGGCCATAAACCAATATACAGTAGCCTGCATCACCTTACCACACTAAAAAATCGCATAATTTATCGCACGCAGTGTTTCAAAAATGAAAAAGTTGCAAATTTATGCATATATTTATAATCTCCTGTGTCCGCAGGCAAAAGCAGTGACGACTTTACATCACGTTAGTTTTGCTCCCCGCCCGAAAAGAAAATAAACCTGCTAGAATAGAAAACAAGTCGACATTAACCTTTTCATTAAACAAAAAAGGAAGGAAAGAAGAGAGTACTGTCCATAGAGACAATAAAGAACAGGATTTACGGTGACTTTTCTCCGTACCTGGAAACAATTTGTACCGACTAATAAAAGAAAAATAAGAAGAAATAAACACGGCCATGTGATATAACTCACAATAAACGATGCAGCTTGCAGGTTTATCGCATTGACCTTGGCCTCGGTGGAAAGAAAATGGAAACTTCAAGATTCGAAATCGTAAGAATACTGGTATTTTGCGGTACATTTTGTAGAAGAACATTTTTTATCGGGCAAAAACTGCAACTTTATTATCATGCGAATAATTAAGGCATTGCCTTTACATATAATTACGGACGTGGTACGTACCAAAAAAAGGGTATCAACGTGATTTGGTATTGGGTAATCCTTGTGTTGCACAATAATTATTAACACACTATCAAATGATATTCAGGTCAGCATTTGAATGCCTTGTATTACAATATTCGTAGGTGTGAGTCTGAAGGCGCAGCTAGAATTAAGATAGGATTAGTGAATGTAGTCTATAAATTAGTACACTTTACGTTATAGGAACAGGTAAAGGCAAACATGAAGGAAAGCTAGGCCATTAAACGTAGTAAGAGATTCACGACTGCATTGTAGTGCTACATAAGTTATCAAATGCAAACAACTTGCTCGTCCACATTACGTAAGCAGATCCAAAGTAACTTATGGGATGAGAACTAGTCTTAAGATGTTACAGTAAAGATATGTACTTTTTTTTACAGAGTCACCGCAAATATTTCAACACCGATAGGGTCATAAAATTCGGGTAAATGTTAGCTGATGGAATCCAGTCATGATGCAATCCTGGCTAGATTACGAATGTTTTTATGCAGAGAAATGCTTCACATAGGATAACAAATCTCGAACACAATTACATATTTAAACAATAAAGTGTGCTGGAATGCTGGAATTACGGTAACGTGGAAAAAAAATGAATTTATTAATATTTTCTTAAAGACTCCATCTTACATAGTTCTGTAGAGATATTTTGAGCGAGTGAAATTCGAACACTATGCAACTATCCTGCATGAATTGCGACCTCTTGCCGTGACCCCTGCCGTGTGACACAACAGGCCGAACGACCCGCTGTAAAACCCGCGGTCTGTTTTTGAACATGTCCCACACTTTCTCTTGGTACCATACTGCTTCAAGGACCTCGTGACCTTCCAAATCAGGGTGCAACACGTGATCATACCCGAACTCATTGCTTTACTCTGAATGCCATAAAGTGATAAAAAGCGGGCTGTACCTAAACTTGGATAGTTGGAATTGCGGGCACGGCCCCCAAGACCTATCTCATTTGAGATCTGGGAACACCAGAGGCTAAAATTCCCCGCTGCCGTTTTGTCCAGGAATAAATATGGTGTTTTTTCACTGCTGGTGGACAAGGTTGCAGTGCCTAATTCACTGGATTAATTTAGACCATTAATTGACACCGGGGTTTATGGTGGGTCAATACTAGCCGGATTGACAGCCTTACATTTTGTACAGTTATACGTGCTATCGCATGTTCCTGTTGGCATAATCGATATTGCGAAAAAGTAAAATGTATCAGTTTGATCCCTATAGTAAAGTGTGCCATGCATGAGTTGACGCAGTTTCTTACCAAATAATCAGAGAAGAGATTCGAATGTACGGCGCTATATTCATAAAGTGAACACCGAACAGTTTTTGGCTCAGGAAATTTTTGCCATGTTGGCGCTATTTTTTTAAACGATATTTACAATGTTGTTTCAGCTGATACTCTTATGAATATTATTCTAGGACTATTACTACGTGTTCCCAAAGCGTGAGGAGAGTCAACAATGATTACAGAATCAATTTAATTATTACTCTTTTAATGCGGGAAATTCTCATGTTGACATTGGTAAGATATTAATGTACTTGGTACAAGTAATAATGAAATGATGCAGCGAGCGTAGAATAAGTTTGGTATGACGCTGTTTTCCCCTGCAGTTGATCTGAAGAATTAGGGTCCAAAATGGTCAAAAATGCATATGCCTATACCAATTTGGTCAGGGAATTACTACTACTTACCCTACCGTCACTTTTTAATCAATACCTCTTGGCTATAGGTCGATACTATAACGTCCATAATTACTAGGTTTTGTGGTGGCTGCTGCAATCATAATTAAGCTTTAGGTGCCCTAGTTGTCAATTACTGACGCTGTAATTTTGTTCTTTGACTTAAACGCCTCAGCAATTTGATGTAATTGCATAAATCCATAGCTTCAGAAATCAAGCTGCCATTAAGCTACTGTACCAAATTAGAAATTATAGCTGACGAAACTTCCATTTGGAGCATACTGCTCAAAATAATAATTGGTCTCTATAAGAATGTGGTCGTGTAATTTTAATGGTCGCAATTACTTATTCCTCCCGAAAAATGAACAACTGCGAATTAAATTTGAACCCGAAGTACTCGAGTGTAGGAGGTTTAAAATACACCTGCAAGGATATACACATGCTGACACAGAGCACAAAAAATGAACGTCCTGTCAACGGTGGGCACTAATTGCCGGGGACGCAGCAGCCAACCGTATATGGAGCCCAAGTCTGATAAGAGACTTGACAACCGACTCTCCGGCCCGGGTGACTTATATCCAACCCACCTGCTTGTTTACATTGCCACAATGCGTTGCTGTACCCGTGCGACAGTACCTCATCGCAGAGAGGACCGTCTTGTAACATCACCTCCATTCCACCTTATTCTCATTACGCATTCTGGACGCCGTCATCCAGGGCATTGTTAAGGATTGTTAAGGGCAAACACGTGCGATAGTTGCTGGTTATAACATACATCA
Source organism: Catajapyx aquilonaris (assembly GCA_000934665.2). Taxonomy (NCBI): domain Eukaryota; kingdom Metazoa; phylum Arthropoda; class Diplura; order Dicellurata; family Japygidae; genus Catajapyx; species Catajapyx aquilonaris. Next base: position 64,010 of record KZ538234.1, on the reverse strand, counting down.
GGTGAAGTACAGGTAAAACAGCGGATCTGGTCATATTTTATTTTGATCGCAAACTTGTAACCTGAGACGAACTCTTCATGCATAGGTATAAGATTGCTATGAACAGGGGTAAACTTGGGGGCTGCCACGCCGAATATAACTTTCCTGGAATATGCTGACGATATAATACTTATTGCAGAAAATCGATTATACTTCCAAAAACTGATAACTTCTTTTTTTTCATTACGTGAATATGAATGTAATGACACTTAATCTAGCGTTATTGTTTCTCAGTTGTTTTAAGCTTATGGAGCCGATATTGACAATTCTGGCAAAACCTTTTGAAAACACAGCCACAATTTATGTCATAAGTAATTAAAAGTCAAACGACTAATATGTACAGTATATTCAACACAAGTTAGCTCGAGCGAGATAAGTATGTGTACAAATGACGTGCATCGCAAACTGACTGGCAAATGTTAATTATTAAGAACAATGCATGTCCTAATAAGCGTAATAATTACAAACACTCAAACAATTCCTGACAAGTTATCAATTTTTCCACAACTCCAGTTGACAAGTGGACATTACAGACATCATGAAAAATGCAAACCCTGCACCATTCCCGTAGTTTTACAACTGCCTTTAAGACACTGATGAATCCGCACGTCAAATGTCAGCAACAGCACGCGACCTCAATGTAACAAGATGGAAAAAAAAGGTCCTCCCACTTCCCACTTTTTAGACCTACTCCTTTAGAATTTGTTTCGTTGTGTGAATAGGAAGTGTGTTCATCCCTGACCAGTTAGAATAGTAGAAGTAAGAAGGAGGGAGGGAGATGGCGATTTATCTGTAGGAAAAAGGGTTGGGTGAATCCACCGGCAGACAAGAAAAGTCTGAGTGATTGAAAGTCCCGGAACTGGCTGGGACGCCCTCATCAACTTAATCTGACGTGCCCATTTTTTGGGGCCTTAGCTGGTCTTTCCTTAGTAGGCGAGTTAAGTAAGCGTATGCGGTTGATCTCTCCTCCATCCATCCATCCCTCAGGGTTTGCCCACCCCTCGCATCCATCCTTTGGCCTTCTTACGGATCCTCATCCTTGACCTCTGACCACTTCTATCACCCTATTTACCCGACAGAACAAGTGTCATGTCACTCCTCATGCCGGATGCCTTTTTTGCTGATGGTGGTGTTGTCCTTCGGTTTTTTTAAATATGTTTTTAGAGTCGTTACCTTGGCCCTTTTATGTCAATTATTGGATACGAAAATACTGATGATAAATAATAACACAATATATAATATCATTAACTGCGAATCATCTGATTGCTCTAGTTACTAGTGGCAGCTGTGCGTATTACAAGAGAGAGCCATTGGCCAAAAGTAATTTGCCTTTTATTGCGGTTAATACCGTCACCATATGCATGACCTCGTCACTTATAAGGAGAGCAAAGTTTGAAAAGCCTTTTTCTTCCTTTGGTTGAATGAGATGCGGTGTAGATAAGCGTACATTGAATGCAGGTGGCCGAGGTCTTTGCGTTTTGAAGTAATAAAATGTCGCGGTTGTGGGCTGCGTGAAAGTTGCATTGACAATGAAGCCCGCACTGTTCCCCATACGTACCAAGACCAATAATAATCAATGCTATAACACCAGAGTTGGATGGGACACAAAAATTAAAGAATTGATTAAGGAATGGCAAAGTGACACTGAACCGTTAGATATTTAGCATAGAATTGCGGCAATGAGACTGATTCAAGGAGACAAAATGGTGTAAATGGGACGGCGTCCAAAATTCGGCAAGCATACGCAGAAAATGTTCGCACCCATTAATTTCCCTGTAATTGTACAGCTTAAATTAATTAACAGCTCCTGGAAATGAGTTTTACTGCTGAAATATTTATAACCGCCCGTAAGTGGACCTATGAGGAGGTAAAGATCCTAATCTAGTGCGCTCGTTTGCTCTGTTGTTTATACTCTGCAATTACTTGCGTATACGATGGTAAAATGGGTCGTGCCAAAAACGTTCCCTGCAGTCTTAAGGTGGTGTCAATTGCCGTTGTCACAAAAAAGTCAGGACAAACAATGGGAGTACGAAGAACGTTTCGCAATAGCAGCATTAACTGCTTTTTTCTTACCTACACTATCATTTAATTTCTTCAGACGCAAGTACGTGCCTTTACTCACTTTTATAATGGGTAATAAGTGATGCGCGTCTGATGCACGAAATTTTTCAATCAGCTATTGATTACTGTAAGATATTGCGTAACATTCCCTTATGTGCGTGTATTATTTTATAGTCCTTGCCACCCAATTTTTTGTCCGCAAATGACTTGAGCATGACGTGTAGTTGGTTTTCATATTTGGCGTCAGAAAAGTTAATATAAAATATGACATTTTTGTACCTTTTTACGCAGGCGCACCGTCGCGTCGTCGGCTCTATAACCCGCGCCAGTTCATCATTGCACCTAAACCACTAAACCAGTTTTCTTGCTCTTTCTCATTAAAAATTCATCAATCTACCTGCTTATTACTGGGGATTAAATCACTCAAAAAGCAGGGGCTCTTCCTGATTATTAAAATGTTGGGGAAGGATTTATGGCGACCTAGTAATATAGTCGTTTGTGGTGCAGGCGACCATTTGTATGCAGCATCCTCAATTGCGTGGGTCTTATAATAGGGGCATATGTTTGACATAAAAGTGACTAATATGCTCAATTATGAAAGGCACAAAATTATGCGATGGCCCAAAACTATCAGCTAGTTTTTTATTACATCAGGATACATTTTTAAGACGGTTTAGCTCTTTGCTAAAACGCTGTTAAATTGGTTGGGAAAGCGGGCGTGGAAGCGACTAATCGCACTTTTATCCGCTTGAAAATCGCAGCAACTGGGCGCATCCAACCGACTTACACCATAATTAAGCCTCTTTTGGGCGGGAAAAATACTCATACGGATTAGCCAGCTCGACACCCGCATTTACGGCTTGATATCAAACTGTGGCTGTATTATTATTTCCAATTCAATTTAATGTCGTTCACTTTACAACATTTTGCACAGCACCTCTTAAGTGTAGCCTGCCCTCTTGAGATAAGGTGTGTTGGCCCGCCTTGTAATGTTTGGATGGGGGGAAATGCGTTTTCCACCAAATGAGCCTTTGTCATGATCGTTTTATATCTAGGCGATAGTCATCTGTGCTACCGGCCTGTCGCAATCTATCTCCAATACTTTTATGAGGCGGCAATCGCCTCCATTCAACGCATTACTTTTGGGCGAGGCCGCTGCTCATTTGCATGCCATGGGATGCATGCATAAGTCCCTCCCAATCACCTCGGCTTTCTCGGCTACACCAAATAAGCGAACGCATGGGTAGGAAATGGGGTTGGAGAGATAGATTGGTATGGAAAAAAAAAGAAACGTGAGATACGTAAACCTCGGAATATGTCTCTAGGAAAACTTCCGGCTTGTCTTGCAATGAAACGTTATGGACAATAAATCTTTTCTCCTTTCCAATCTACTAGATTTGGAGGGGGGTGGTGGTAGGGGGAGGGAACTTGTTTTATTAGGCCTTTTTGATCGTTAACCGGCAACTGTTGTTTTTCCACAGGCTGTACGTCTGATACCTTGTGACACCTTGGTACGTTACCTTTGATTTAATGCACCGATAGGTAAAAAGCTGTCTTCGGAGGAGAATATTCAAAATGATTGGATCCGTTTATCACGCGGGCATCACTTAACCGTGGAAAGTAGTATTATGTTTCATGGGACAAGGATCTAACTCTTTATACCTGGTTAGATTGCGTCACGTTTTTCACTCTGCACTCATCTAGGTGCGAGTTTCTGAAATATTCTGATGCGTATCTAGCTGTCTTCTGCCTTAAAAATTACCCAGCATACAAAGCATCTGCGATTCTGCGTAATACCAACTGGTAATGCTATATTGTATTATTTTTTTTCCACGAGATTGTACGTGACCTACCTTAACAAATTGTGGCGCATGCAAGGTTATTAGTTGTTTACCCTTACATTGCGAAATGCCGTATCGTCTCATTTTTTGCGAAACTTTTCTGTGACGACTGCTGGGAAATAAAATTCTTTGCACGTTAGTATTTCTCATCACTAGATTTCTGTTGCAATACAATTTGGTCGTTATAGGAAATTGTTTATGATTTTTTTTAGTGATAAGTGCCTGTTTTCTTTCCACGGAATCTATTTTTGTCTGCATCTGAAGCGCTAATATACCCGTTGAGGACACGTCACTGACCGTAAGAAGTACTGATAGTAAACAACAAAATAATACAAGTTAGTCTGCTACACAAGTGAAATCGGCCCTCGATATATTGTACTGCCTGCGTCAATCAGGATTTAGATGCATTTGTGCGAATTTGTTGGGCACAACGGAAACTATTCCTAAAGGGGAAATTGTCATGATTTTTTTGGTCAGTCAGGCACGATAATATTCTTGGGTGAAGCGGAAAATTGATGCTGTATTAGTACGAGACACAGCTTAAGTATTGCCAACGTGTGGGTAGAAACTTAATTTATTAACATGCCATTATCTTCGTAATGGAATAGAAATCTCCAAAATCAACTGACGTTATTTATTTCCTCTTGGAACCCATCATGTGCGACAGCAAGTGCGTATCTTTAGGAACACTTCAATATCCCTCTCTACGGATATGTTGCATACCGTGTTGTACAAGTATTTTGGGCTATGCCTTCACTTCCTTTCTAGTTACAATGTTGTGTAACCATAAACTGCTCGGCAGTGGTAAACTCTTACGAACCATAACATTTGCATTCCTAACATAAAATGTGTTATGATAACACATTTCACCCCCAGGTAAACTGATGGATTTTGCACCAACGCAATAATTAGACAAATATTTTCAATGTAGGAACAAAATCAAATTGAATGTTATGAACGTAATGAAATAAAAGCTTCACAGTGAGGCGGTATGGCGCCGATTTTCACCCCGTAACTCAGCAGCATAGTGTAGGATCCTGCCTCCGCCATAAAAAGATTCGTCAGAATTTACTTATGGTTTACCGAATATTCACCTAGGATTCACCGCCTAGGTGCGTGCTATTCACGCGGTTCTCCGAGTCATATAAGGTATGAGCTGCTTATATCTAGGCCTTTACCTGTACATATCAAGTCAGAATAGTTTTTCCCGGCTAATCTGACGTTAGGCTGTCTCTTGGGTGACGATTTGGGACTGGTGTACTCTTGAGACCGCGCAAGTGCTGACCCAATTACCTTGGTGAAAATAACATACCGTAATGTAGGTTTGTGCGATTATGTATACTGACTTGGAATCATTGACTGTGGTGGCAATGATGGATTTTGTTTGCAGTGGGGAAACGGGAGAACCCCTAAAAATCCACGCAAGGACGGAAAGAATATATCAAAAACCCCACGAGAAAATATTATGTCCGACCAGCGAATCGAACTTTGAACCTCAGGCATTACACCACGGAGCCGCCCTGACTTTTCCCACAATATTCACTCAATCAATCAATCCATCCATTCATTACGACCTTCTCGTTAAAACTATAGGGTATAGTCGTGGCACTCGCACAATTGAAAACCCACAAAATGCAATGCAATAAAACACAGAAATAACCTCAACGTTTAAGAAATCAGAATATGCAAGGTGTCCCATAAGCTGAAATCCATTTTTTAAAAGGGAGAGTTCTAACAGATTTATCATTGCCTCCTCACAAGCTTATTCTCACTATCAGCAAAGAATATTTGTTTTAGTTTTTTTTTCAATCAAGGAATGGTTAATGGGATGGGAAATCCCTCTCAGTGACACTGACAAACACCTAATGTCCTCTTTGAGGAGTGTGTGCCTGAGAAACAAATGCCCTGAAAGAGAGTGACCATACCCTACCCTCCCGACCTCCCCAGAACCATTACCACCAACTGAACCAACAGGGTTTCACGAACCAGGAAAGCAAACACAATGCTAAAAGCGTGGGCACTGGACCCACCTCATCATAATTATATCAGCAGTTCGATATTCATTTATGGAATAAATTTGTGACAATTACGAATTTGCTACAAATACGTATTTTTATTAGTGATTTTACATCGGGAAACTCTATATGGCCTTCCAAAAATGGTTGTACCATCAGTGGTAACTCCGACCACTGCTAATATTTCGCATGGTATAAAATGCCGAGTGTTGAATGAATGAGGTCTGATGAGGCCGATCCCATGGTCTGCTGGTGGGGATGCTGAGGAGCTGCTTCTGAGGTTGGTCGCAGGTGTCGCTGGTCTCTGGAGGGCCCTGGTAGGTAGGTATAGGGTCTGCCTGCTGCTGGTCGGGCCGGGTGGCTGCGATGGAAGAAGCCGGCAGCCTCTCTCTCAGTCGGCCCCCAAACGGCCCACTAGACAGTCACAGACTATCACATGTGATCTTACACGCGCGCTACGCATCCAATCTGTGTCTGGACTCACTGCACACCCGGTAAGTCTCATGTCACCCAATTTTTTTCACCCTTTTTCCTAATTGCCGCCCTTTTGAGTGAACCAACTAGTTCTGGTTTCCACACCCCCTCCTTACCCCCATCCCCCTCTCTCCTCCCACCCCCTCTTCCCCCCTAACTAGACCGCCATTGAGCCAAACCAGAAGGAGTGGTCCGGAAATTACCTTTGGTTTACACCACTAGAAGTACAACATCAACGTGGTTTTTGGTGCTTGCAGGCAGCCATGTTGGTACCATAGACAGGTGGGTTTGGGGCCAAAGCTTTTGTCCTTTTTTACCAAAAGGCATCTAGGGGGTTGGGTCCTTACAGATGAGCAGTCCCCGGAAAAAGGGAACCGGGGATGGCCGGATGGGGAACCTTTTTCGGGTTGGATACGAAGGAGACACTGGTGCATTACTGGGTCTTTGCAGTTTACCTCATGGCAGACCCTATGCCCAATTACTGATATTAAATTAAGTGGGATAATATTGTGTTGTGACGTAAGAAATATTAGCACGTACCTTGCCGGTATTTTCTATGTCATGATTCTGCGTCTTCGTCGTCCAAATATTTGAATGTTAAACATTTTTTGATTGATATCACATCTATAAGTTCAATACCCTGTACGTACACATCTGAATAATCATCCGCATGTGTCTGTCATCGGCTGTCTTCCTCTCGCATGCAGAAATATGACTGACAGTCATGGTGGCGTGCCGGAAGGCTCTGTTTACATTACTCCAGCCGGTGTAGTTAAATTAATAACTGCTTGCACTAAAGTGACGTTTCTATGCACTTTTGTCAGATCTCTGATAAATAGTGGAAAAGGAACTACATTAGAAGTGCATATGATCGAGGACCGTTTCCAAAGGGTAAACAGTTGCACAGGGATGTTAGGCGACATTAGTCTTGATTGCAGGTTTGTAATCAGAAGGCGGCAATAAATCCCGCGTAGTAATGGAGTGATAAAAAGTGAAAGGAAAGAAGAGATGGTGCTGAGTATCCCATGGGAACCCTCTGCTCTTCTTTTATGGCTCCTGAAGGCTCTCCGGCAGCCCAGAATGCTCTTCAAACCTTTTCTTTCTCCCCCACCTATACTCCCCCTTCCCCCCATCTCCCCCCATCCCTTCTTCGTCGTTCAAACCTTTTTTTGCGCCATCCAAAATAGTTCCGTTAAATCTCATTAAATATCAAAAGCATTAACGAGAGCGAAATTCATAAGATACGATAAGGTGCACCGAGCAACAGGTCAATATCTGTCAATCGACCAATCAGATAAATTTTGATCTACAATCATGCTAATACAAACGTATAGGTACAACATGCTCATAAAATACAGTCATATTGTTCTTGAACTAGACGGATTGTTGCGTAGGATTATAGGCAATGTATTCATGACTGAGAGATATACCATATTTTATGTGCCATTAGTTTATTTTTTCTGGGACTTGAGGAGGGTTTGTCCCACATAAATTATCCCTCGGAAGAAGTCATTCTGGTTGGCATTTAAAGACCATTAATTTTTGGCTACCGTGTTTTATTATACATTAAATCCTGAGGTGGGCACTTGCAAGTCTGGACCTATTTTCTAGGGTCCTAATTTCCATTGGGGCACGTCGCGCACGTCATGGGCCAATCGCGAACCCTGATTTGTGGTGGATTTAATGGGGCACTTTGCAGAGTTCAAGTAGTTCCAAAGCCTCAGATAAAACAGTAGGACTGGGAAAACAAAGCTCATATATTTTCGCTTCATTTGAATATTTTTATCAGCTGACGTGTTTTGGAATGGTGCGGGTTTTTCGATTATGGGATAAGTGGGAAATCACGTCTATAAATTAAATGTGAGAGGAGAAAAGTACTTTAATTGGCAGGTTGGCTCATTTTTGTACTGTCATTTTCAGTTCTAAGCTGAATAATCTAACTCATGTCATGAATAAAGTACAATATCAATAGGCTGGTTTAATCATGATATATTCAGGAGTTAATGGGATGGAAAGTGAATAAAACAAGGATTACCTGTGTATTATACTGGAAAGGAGAGACTGTGAATGTGGCGATGTTATCACAAAGAACGTATCATTAGAAGAGTTTGGGCTATACCCCTACGCAGAGAGAGAATAGGGAAATACTAGCTAGATTTCATGTTAATTTTTTCAGGTATCTTTCAAAATAGTTCATTAATTTTCCACGTTTCTGTAGTCATCGTTCATATATGACGTGTTACTGGAAACGTCCTTTTAAAAACTAACGAGAGCCTTTAATGTACGTGTAATTTTGCAGTATATAGTATAACTTCATTATTGGTAATTGCACTGAAGCGTGTATCACGCCTGTAAATTCAGAATTACTCTTTGTTTCTCCACGATAACCTTGATCAGATGTCAAATTCTAAGGAAGTGACTAATAAATCAAGGGGCCAAAAAAATCTCTTGCGCAGAAAAATAACAAGCGAGAGGAAGAATAGGTTTCGCTAAGAAAAGAATGTATAATGATGCAAGAGAGTAATAATTTGCAGATTAATTGGAGATTAGGCAATGTGCGGACCATCAAAGGAAGGTGAAATGAGTCTTGCTAAATAGCTTTTAGCGAATCAGTAAAAGAGTTCAAAAACGCGAACATTGAAAAATTTCACGAAGGAACGACACCTTTCCTCTCATGCCTATACCTTTTGTGGGTAACTTTTTCTGTCTAGGTGGTGGCGGCGACCTTCCTGTTGCTAATCTACAATATATCTCTCTCACCTCGATGTTAGGCCACTTTTTCAGGATCCAGTTTGAAATTTTCTGACCCCGAGAAGGATATGAATGGCCCATTTTGGGAGGGTTTTCTCTCGTGATACTTGCTACCAATCTGTGATGGGTGCGGTGATGTGAATATCCACAAATCAGATTATTTTAAGGAAAACGTATTTTTGATATTTAGGTTTCAAGAGTAGGCCTATACAGGTTTATATGTCGTGTGTGAGACGTGCGTATAGGTTCATATGAACCCACACAACTTCCTTTTTGAAATGAATTCACAGGAAGTCGTACTCGCTGACACTGTAGCAACAAATGCTGATGAGCAGCATATACAGGTACTTCAGCGAAACTTGCCTTAGGGTGTCATTTGTCTGCATGTAACATCTTTGTGAGGGTGGTAATTCATTCAGTGGAGACCGCCACTATAGCAGAACAGTGTTGAACTCCTCCACTAGTCATCACTGTTTAGTTATTTACTTATTTACTGCACTTGTTTGAGAGGCACACATCTGGTGTGGTAAATGTTTAGTTGTATATACCGTATATTATACCTTTTTGTTCGGCACAGCCTTCTCCGACGTCGATGTTCCTAAATGCCTGTGGAAAAATAATTATAAGTGACGGATAGAAATGGACGAAACAACTTCCACGAGATGTGTTGATTGCCTTCGTTGGTAAAATACGTCAATACGTAAATGGTATCATACCACTTCGCCCGACGTACGTAGTCGCCCGACGACAACTCGGAAAAACCTTTCCGACCCCAACCTGGGGCTCATTGGTATGTGATAAAACCTATAATATTCATGTTAGGATCAAGACATAATTGGATGCCTTCCGTCAGTCATGTGAATGAGCTACATTTCTGCTCTCGGTGTATTGCAATTCTCAACCATTATCCATCCACTCCAGCGTTTTACATAACATGCACAGTTATCGTAATAGATAATATGGTCTCAAAATGAGTCTGGTCTGGAAAATCATTAAAATTGTTATGTGGGTTATCAACCGGAAGGTTCAACAAGCCCTTATTACAGTAACGAACTCTAGTTCTGATTAGCTGTCGTGTCCATGCGTCTTGTACCAATCTGAGGCTAATTAGTTGATACTCCACTGCAGGATAGATTGTCAACTTGTGTCACATTTGATTGACGAGAAACACAACAGTGACATGAAAATAGACGGTAACAGATGATAATTAATTCTGGACAAGTCTGCCATTTTTAAATTTTATCATCGGTTACAGCAAGCATGTGGTATTTGAATAATATGAACAGCTCGCTGTGTACAAACTCAATTTAACATGGAAGCCAGGATAATATCGTATCAATTAATATCACTGTTTCACACCTGACCTGTCTCACTGGCACCCACCCACCGCCTTATTTGAATGCCACCCTATACTCCGGATTACCCACCACAATAATGAGGACCATAAGATGCTACGAGAGATGCGGGGTTGTCATGATAATTTCTGAAGTACCTTGTGTCAAATGCATGGCACATGACAATTCCGCGACTGTCGGAGCATCTCATAGCCCTCATTATAGTGGTGGGTAATCCAGAGTATGGTGTCATTCAAATAAGGGGATGGGTGGGAGGTGCCGTTAAACAAGATGTAGAATACTATGAAATTATCATAAGTATGAAAGAATGGTGTCACAAGACATTATAGTCATTGTTTGCAGGAAACAAAAATGCCTTGCAAAAACGAAGAGGTTGAAAACCACCGTTCTGCAATGTTGTAATCCTTACTAACATGAAAACAATATTTTTATTGACAATGCCAAATATTATTATTTCATGACTTGCCAGATTCCAGACAGAAAAATGTCATTTTACTCATGCATACTTTTGATGGTTTATACTTTATAGAATTCAACTACAGTAAGTTATTAATTTACAGTTACATGTACTAATAAGTAATATTATAATTAAGGCTGACGCTGTAAATATTTGTGGCTTTTTTCTGTTCCACTTTATAAGTTACATGCCAACTGTAGTGTGATCAAATTACGATTTATTTTAGGTACGTAATTAAATGCCAATGGTTTTGGTATGAGACTATCCCTGTTAATAACGGCTTGAGCAATATTACAAAATAAATAAATAATTAAATTGGCCACATAATGAATGTAAACCAGAATATTATACTTCCAGCATTACAGTAACGTGCTTATTTTATCTCATGCGTTCTTGAGCCAGGCACATCAAACGCGTAAGTTCCTGAAGTTGTGAAAAGGTTTATCCACAAGCAGTATGTACTTTCGGAATGAGTAAAGTCCACGTTGTAAAAGCATCTCGGGAGTCTTTTAAACCTATGAATTAGCATTCGTTTAGTAACATGCTATGAATAGAATAGTCGGGCACATCTTATGTTAGCGTAATACACATTTGTTTTAACCATCGCATAGTGGCATCTCAGACGACCTTTAGTGTAAAAGTATGTTTGTGATTTACATTAGGTATTACCAAATTACAGCATCATTTATTATTACGTTATGAATTTAGTTGTTATTTTCAGTGACATGTTAGGCGGCTCAGCATATCCGTTCAGTTTGTGACGTTATCACCATTTCTGTCATCGGAATAATTTGCAAAATAGAAACTTTGAATAATGATGCGTTAATTTATATTCCCTTGCGTGCACGAAAGTATATTTTTGCCGCGGAACACTTCTCATTAATTACGAAAAGAATGACACTGCCTTGTTTGAAGCTGTCTCACGTTGCCATCGGCTATTTTTTCTCATTTATGTCGTATTTGCCATGGCAATCGAATGAACCTTCAGAGTGCTATGATTAATCGTCAAAGAAATGATGTCAGTGAAACCTGTATATACTGTCGTGAAATGTAGAATATGAGTATAGGGTCACAATGGTCACATAATTATGGATAAGTCTGACGGTAATAACAAGTAATTTAATAAACCCTGCCATCTAAAACGGTTACTGGTTATCGCACAATTATGGCTTACTGTAGATCAGAAATATTTGCAACTGCCAATATTTTAAATCAACTAAAACATGCTGTTGTGCACTTGTAAAGGTGCTAAGGAATGCATTGGTATTCATAGTAATGGCAGAAGTAGATCACTCGCAAAGTCCTGTGAATAATTTTTGGCTGACTCACGCTTTAACACTTAGTCACGTGAATATAATCTAATGAAATGCGAGATGAACAAAAGGAGAGAATTGCATGCATTAAAAATCGCTGACATCAGGTCGTGATGTTCCAGTTCTGCTCCACCTCTCCCCTCACCTATTATTACCATCCCTCCACAGCATAATCGGTCTGATGGGAAGGTCGTCACAACTCGACATACAGTATTTGGAGTCGAGACAGTTGAAATGCAATGACAAACTGGTCGGGATTTGTCTCCAAAACACAAGTAAAATGAATAAAATATATAAGATGGAAAGATTCAAGATATTTTTTTTTGACCCCAACTTTGGCGGCTCCTTCAAAAGCAAGCGGACATTCTTAGTCTGGTGCAAAAATCCAGGAATGCTGGACTTGGAATGCCGAGAATTGCTGAAGGTCCTCATTTCCGTCCCCTAAACCTCCTTTGTGCGGACTTTTGTGACACTCACATAAATCTCGCCCCTTCGAGATCCTCTCGCCGAGGACAAAAAAGAAGAAGAAAAATCATGGGATTCAATACCGCAAATGGGGAAAGTGAATTAAAATGTATGGCTCTTGCTCATTTATCTGCACCCTTGTTATGAACCGCAGCGGGAGGGTAAAAAAAATTGTTTCTCTGGGCAAAAAGGAGGACAGAAGAAAACTGGCCACATGGTGATTTTGAGTCTGCAGACTCTTCACGCGAAAAAGACGAAAGGTTAATTATCCCGTCGGCCGTTGCGTGTCCGCGCCCATTAAATGAGTCACACACACACACACATGACCGAACACACACACACATACAGCCACGTATTTTATACACTCACTCTCAGGTAAGCATATCTGCACACACCTGCGAAGAGAGGTAAAAAAATAGGGGATGGGTGATGGGAAAATGTTAGCAGGATGCGAAACCGTTTTCTCTGGAATTAGCATGAAAGAATTGCGGATTCTGGAAATTGGGTTTTCCACGTGGCATCAGATTGAATGTAATTGGGCACGAACCTAACTGGTTCAGAATGGAAGAGCCTTAGGACTGTACCTATAGGGCACAATTAGGCTGATCCTGGACCAGTGGCAGCCACACGACCATCAGGATCAGTCCTCATGTTTTTTTTTTGTGTGGATGTCACTTGGGTGGCAGCCTTTTCACTTTTCTTGCCTAGACAGTGTCCAATAAGTCATTATTAATATTGAAATCATCAGGAGTGTACGTATGTGATGCTGTATACCAGACGTTCCTCGAATTCATTACGTCAGATAGAAATAAAGCAAAATGCGAGACCGTTGTTTATGTGAGACGTGCCTCACACCTACATAAGAACGCTAATGCGAAGTTCCACGTGGATTGATTCGCAAGTGCGAGTGAAATTTCGCAATGAGCTTAATTTTCCATCCCTCAGGTTCAAAAATATTGTTGTTGAGTTGGCGGAAACAATAGATGGTCACGATTGTCGTGGGAAGTGGTTACGATTGGTCCCCGCGATAAAGCCGCAGCGATTTATACTGACCACCAACAGTTAGGTTCAACCTTCTGGTGGGCAGCTGGGGTCTCTCTCCGATCCGTCTTCTTCTTATTCCCAAGCCCAAAAGGTCATCCTCGAGCTGCAAAACCTTCATTGCAAAAATCTAACGGGGCTCAAATGTGTCCACGCCAGAAGCGATTAGGAATCGCCCTGGTCATTACATCGTCTAATCACAAATGGTGCCGCTCTCCTGGATGGTAGCGAATTACTCTGGCCTTTAAATTTTTTAATGCCTTCAGGCGACTTATTTATTTTCGAATAACCTGGATTCGCGTGGAAAAACTCGCACGTCGCCAAAAAATAGAAACGATAAAAGTTAAGAAATCTCACCGTAAACCCAGCGTTTTATAGCCGAAATACCAAGAAACATGTTCAGTTGCACATTAAGTATCACGCTGGAGTTGCCAACCAAAAAAAAAGTCATGTCATCAAAATCCGGGCCTCGTTTATCAAGCAGATTTTAATGACGAGAGTGGTGTCTTCATTTCTACTAAAAGTAGGTGTGTTCACATTTTCTAGGCATACCGAGAAAGGAGCCTCTCAGTTGGAAATATTCCAGAAATGTTGCTTCATCCGGACATCCCCAGTAAGAGTGGGCAAATCGGAATAAGTGACAAGATAAATCAGAGGGATCCTGTGAGAGGAGTGTTTGGGTTGGCAACATTGCGTGTCAGCAGCAGCCTTCGTGCTGTTTTACTGTCCGGCAGGCCCAGTCCCAATATTTTGAGGTTGAAAGAATCATCATCAACTTCTTCGTCGCCGACGTTCTCAACCCACGGAACCGGATCGTCGGATTTTCTTGTTTATCTTCCTGGAGTGCGCCTGCGCGACCCTAGGCTCGTACCTCTGCCATTTTTACGAGGGGTCCGTGTCACTTTTATGACGGAATCGGCCTCCGAGGGGAAAGTTGACTCTTTTCTTTTGCCCACACTCTGATACACTTTGGCCACTTGGTCTCTGGCCTTCCGAATAAACAGCAGGCACATTTTCTCGTTTCACTTTTGCGTCATACATCGCCATCTTGAGTCACTCATTTTGACATGCACAAAAAAGTGGATTCGCATAAAATTACAGGCGATAGACTGATTTTAAATTGTTAATGACAGTCAATTATGCGTGTTGCTTATGGGGCAATGATAATTTGTTTGTCACACTTTATGGCCGGATGGGTGTGCCATGTGTGACACCTTATGTTTCACAAGTTATTTGGAAATGTACTAATGACATTAAACTAATATGCAAACATTGGTTTGCTGTAGTAAATTCCCGGGTTACCATCAATGGTCGTTCATAAATGCCACGTAGTGATTGAATTAATTGCCTTATTAGGTGAAAAGACAGCAAAAATGACTTATCAAATAACACATTAATCATGTCGTTTTCCCAAATTTACGGTACGAAAGTTATTGTGTAGGCGATAATTCTTCATTCAAGCAGGATCGCCTTCAAGTAAATTGCATGCAATGTCTTTGCTGGTAAAGGTGCAACTATGACACATATTCAGTTCCTTGACACCCGTGCAGTGACAAATGAGTGTTAGTTTCCTACATTTTTGGCAATTAAGATTCAGGATTCGAACCTCTGAGAGGGGTCGCAAAAAATGTCTTTAAACGCAATATCAGTTCTGCATATGCATTGCAATGAAAGAAAGGAGAGTTGACAATGACGAAGATTCTTGCATGTTCGGTTTTTTTCGTAATTATTTCTGTCGTCCGCAAGACCTTCGCGAAATTGTTTACTGCTACTCGTTAGGCCGAACTCTTCCTCCTACCAATTGTCTTTAGAGTCCCAGGAATTTATTACCCTAATTATGTAGTTCGGTAGGCAGTTTCCTCAACTAACATTACTTATATCCACATCTGTTTTTTTGCCCGTGTCATAAGATAGTAGAGTCCATGACATTCACATCTTATCTGCATAAGGTATAAGAGTTCAAACTCTGATTTACTCCCTGATATGAAGAGCCTTGTTGGATATCTGCACCAATGTCACTCACCGCCATTTTCTTTTTTATGCTGCCACAAATCAGGATCATGTTTCAGGATTTGACTGAAGGGAGGTTCCCTTTCACACATTATTTCCCAGATTGTGCTCATGTGCATCATGTGGTAATCCGCGCAATTTGCAGTCCATGAAGAGACATTTACGAGGCTAAGCCCGATGCTATAAACATCACTGCTAACGAGCCGTTTATGCGACTTACAAATGAGTGTGTCAGCCAGCACAGAAAAACAACATTATTTCCTCGATTTAACTACCGCTGTACTCAAAACTATGAAACTAGAAACCGCTATGTCGCTATGCCTCTCTTAGTTATACGACTGTTAATTGCAATGTCAACCGTAGAAGTGGGTGTCCGGCAGCACGGTCATGCTTCTCGGAAAGAGCAGCTATCAGATTAAGCGTGAAAGGTAATTTGTGTACAAATGACAAGCAGGTTTCATAAAGGACTTGTTTAGCGTGTAAATATGGCAGGGTCAATTCTGCACTCATTTAGCGCCCTTTAAATCACGTCAGGAAGCGACACGTAGCTTCATTGGCGGCAATTAGAACTTGACCCCGTTTGACCGGGTGAAATGAGCCCTAAAACACCTTTCGTCCCATCTGCCAGAAAAACACCTCCCAAAGCCCCTTTCGGGTGCATAAATCCTGATTTTGAATCGCTATTCAAGCCGAAGGCTTCTTTGTGAAAAACGAAGGCACATACACAAAAAAATTTGGAGGGTGGAGTCACCCTTGTTTACGACTTCAAAAATGGGGCATCCCAGTAACTGGGATCTTCCCATGCTTCCTGAACATTCTTCTAAAGATTATTACAAAAAAATATAAAGGTGCCATCCCACCCCCCCTCAACTCTTGACCACCCCGCCTCACTTAATATTCACGGGCTCCTTTGCAGATTGTTATGTGGAAGCACAGTTTAATTACGACATAAATCACCGGAAACCTGTTTGGAAAATCCGAAGCTCTCTGATAGCACAATAAAATATGCGACTCGTGAACTAACCTCCCCCTCCTTCTATATTCCAACCCCCCCACCCCCTTCCCTTCCCAGCCCTCCCCCACCTCACCTGCACTCCATTTGATGCCTACGCCGAACCTTGCTCGGCATACCTTCAACCCCCCTGAAGCTCCCTTTAATTTATATTCCCCGAGAAACCACGGTTCGATTATATAAAAGGGGCTTATTAGAAATGCTTGAGTGGGTTGGCAGAGCCGCTCAGCGGACTTGGCCTCAATCAGGCCCCAATTTTACAACTACTGTGTGTAGCGCTGTTTATCTGGGTTAGACCAGCAAACAACTGCGGCAATTACCTAGATATGCATCTGATTACATAGTCGAAACCTTAGCCTGCAGAAGTGTCAACATGCAAGTGGTCAGCAACGATAGGAAAATAGTGATGATAGGTGGCTCGATACCTACAGGAAAGTGATGTCGACATATATAGCTCAAGAGTGTTTTTAATTTGACTATCATCAGGAGAATATATTCAAATAAGAGCCAACTTTGATTAGACATGCTATCTGATTCGGGCGTTGAAATCTCCGATCAGGGAAATAGTCTGGATTCCTTGTTCCATGTAAATAATTAACGTGGCATTACCGGATCACAAGGTGAGAGGGTGTAATCTGTGCACTCCGCGTGCGATGGTCGAGAGGTGCAGAATAATTCTTGAGATAATGCAAGTCAGGTTCCGTAGCTGTTAGTGCAGTCGCTAGAAACATGTCGTAGTCCTTAATGCGGTCGTTTGTAAGGGCTGCGCGTTTGGAAGCAGCACGTTTTTGGGGCCATGACGACACCGCATCTCGCCAAACAAACAGGCAACATAGAGACACAGACAGAAAAAATCGGTCTCCAGATGATATACTGACGGCGTAGATACCCCGTTGGACGTGTCGTCATTGCCAACAATGGCGAGGGTTCCCTTTTTGCTTCAAACTTTTATTTACGAGGAATCGTGAGGAAGATGGAAGAGCCGAAGCCGATAACGAAGTAGATGATAGCGCATGCGCCACTAATGAGACCTGACGGTATCTGGGCGGTCCTCATAACGGTTATGGGTCCTCAAGCTCTCATCGATTCACCCACACATTCACATTCATTTGCCACCGCTTCCTCTTTCGACCAGATAGCAATCAAGGACGGCGCTCGCAGGAATAGACATAAAAAATATATGTAAGCCAGGGCCTCCATGCACTTTGATTAACGGATCATTGGATTAATGGCTCGTTACTTTGATGAACCGGTGCAAAATGCAAACTCTTGGAGGTTCTTCAGGTGCTGGCAACATGGGCCTCTTGATCTGCCCCCTCTCTCCCTCCTGGCTGCTGGCCCCATCCACCCACCCACAACCCAGGTGTGGTGATGGATGGCCACCAGGTAAATGGACCACGCCTGGACACGCCCGGATCCCCGTCGAGGTTGCCATTGTCGACCGCAGCCATTCTTGCCATTTCCACCCCTGCCGCCATCCACTGCCAAGCCTACCCGCCCGCCTTCCCTCGCCCATATTCTCCGGACCAACATCTCTAATCCGGCGATTACGAGCGTTGCCTGTCGCCATTATTATCAGGCTCATGCAAGTGAGGACTAGGGAGAGCATCAGGCCGGCGAGGCGGGAGAACCGGCCAAGATGGCAGCCCAGGCAAGGTTGCACCGCAGCGGGTGATGCGACATTTGGTCTGAAGGATATAGCGCATTGCGAAATTATGCTGACAATATGCGTGTTCGGAGAAGCTGGCAGGCGGTGGCACAACTGTCTTTGGAGCGATTTAGAGAGTGAAACACATTGCATCAGAAGTGACGCAGAAGGATGGAGCGGCCTTTTATCTGTTCGCCAATTGGATGCGATTCATGGACTCTCCAAATTCAATGTTGTTGTCAAGTTCGTTGTACATTGTTGCAAGCAGCTAATTGAATGATGTTGTATGATGTTCTGTTATAACACAATTTGGAAATAGGTGTGACATTGTGCCTCGATAGTCAGTAGTGGTAGATGTAGGACTCTTCATGTTTCAAAACAATTCAGATTTTTTGTTGCAATACTACTAAACACTAAAACGACTCTACTGCTACATACGTCAAAACTAGGAGGCAAATTGCTGTAGAAAGTAAAATATTAGCTAAAGGTCACTTAGCGAAATTTGGCAGTAAGTGTCAAAATTCTCCTGACACACGGTGTTGTTTGACAAATTCAATTAAATTGTGATCTAATAATTAAGTGGTTTCACGGAACCAGTGCGCTGCATAATTATGACACAGGCTTGTGCAGTGAGCTGAAATAAGTGTTTGATATCCATCACTTGATAATAATTATATCAAGATCGGAATGAACAGAGGCTTTGATAAAAAATGGGCATAGTTCATGCTGGGAGTGAAGGTTAGGGCAAGGGTTTTCACCTAATTGCTTCCTGGCTTGGGAATGAAGCCCCCGAGTAGTTCCAGATCAGGTCCAGCAGCATCCCATATTCATTCGGTACCGGTTGTGGATGGAAGCAAACGGGTGGGAAGAGGAAGGAAGGAAAGAAAAGAAGGAAGGAAAAAGAATTCGAAACAGGAGAGTCCAGTTCTGGACAGATTGTCTGCTCACCTCTTCATTCATACCCCTCTCACATACTTTTTTTTCACTCTCCTCCTCCTCCTTTTCTTCTTCTTTCTCCCGGCTCTATACCTCATCCCCCCATATCGTCTTCTCCATCATTTTTTATCAGTTGTTTTGGACACCATGGCGCTAATGATCGCGCTACTTGGGTGTGCATGAGGCTGCAGTAAATTAGAGAGAGAGAAGAAAAAAAATGATGCAGACGATGGATCCAGTTTGGTAACCTTGTCCTTCCGCCTGTGGGACTGCAGTAGCACCTTGATGGAGCTTGAGGAGAAGCCCAAACACCAAACGAGTATTTGGCGCCCGCCCTTCCACCCACCCACCCATCTGTCCAGCTACCCCTTTTTCCCAGGCTGCATTTTTCCTCAGCTGGCAAACCAACCACCCAAACCTGCTGGTCAGCCACAAAAACCGACCATAGTGCACACACCTCCTGACCTATACCTAACCTTCCTTCCTTCCTGTATCGTCCAGGTCTTAAAAAAAATGAACATATGCTGGTTTCACTGCTTTCCAAAATAACACATGTTGTGCATTGGGCAAAATGGTACAAATTGTATTCAGAGTATTTTAATGTGCAAGAACGTTATACTCGGGTAATTTTACGACAGGCGGGATTGTTTCTAATTAGCGGCCAAGTACGACGTACTGCACCTCTTTGTCCTCAAGACACTCGTTCAGAAATTATACTGAAGTTTATTACTACGTAAAGTAAATGTTTTGTT
Organism: Catajapyx aquilonaris; assembly: GCA_000934665.2. NCBI lineage: Eukaryota > Metazoa > Arthropoda > Diplura > Dicellurata > Japygidae > Catajapyx > Catajapyx aquilonaris. The sequence goes on along the minus strand of KZ538234.1, from coordinate 43,840 downwards.
CTACTCCACTTTTTTTTTGTTTGCTTAAGACAGGAAGATCAGTTAGCATGGGGGAAAAAAAATTATGTGAGAGAAGTGTAGTGGGAGTGGAGGGGGTAGGGGGTGGGAATGGGAGGGGAAGCGAAGGGGATTACACCTATCATTACCACTTTAAATCACACGACAACTTTTTTGCACTGCCAACCAGAAAATGTGAAACCCTTGTTGCTACTCTTCGTGAGTGGCATTTTCAACACGAGTTTGGCGACCAAAAAATTCCAAGCCGACTTGCTCGCCAACTCCTGCAACAACCAGCGATTGGCACATCGGATTTGCCACACAGCTTAATTTTATTCACCGCAAGAATATTCGCTCCATGATATATTTTTTTTCATGTTTAGCAATTGCGGCGTCTTGCAGAGCTGATTAAAATTCACTCAAGAAAACAAGTGAAAAAAAAATCATCCGGGAGGCATGAAAGTTGGAAAAGTTGTGTCGTATTTCATCCAAAGTTAGGCTCTAAAGAAATTCCGAGCCTTGAGTTACGGGGGCCGCCTTTGCAGGAAGCTCCTTTAATTGCCCGAGATGGTCAAGAGACACTTTTATTATTATGCTTTTCTCTCTCCCGCGATACCTACCTAGTATCCCATGATGCCTTCACCCCTACACAGAAATTTCGGATCACGCCCGACCTATAAATCTGTAAGCCCAGCCACCAAATTGGTATTGTCGCAGCGGGGGATCGGATCTTAATTACGATATATTGGTGTGTTTTTGTCCGATTGGCATCTTGTCCTGTTGGCGCTCGGATCCAGCGGTACCTCGATGTACAATGCATACATTTTTGGACTGACGTGCTAATGCGGGTGACTTAGATGCTACAGTCGGGTTAGCATGACCATTCACAAGTCTGTTGTGAATTTTTTTTTTGATGTACTTAGCGGTCAGTCCTACCTGACCAGTAATTCTGTTGGTGCAAATAGGCATTTAGGTGTTAGGCTCCAGCAGAGAGGCTCCTTTGTGATGTCCCTGCGGAAATGACGGTAGAGTGAGATAGGTGTGAATCCGTGTGTGACGCAATCAGACGGAGCTCACAATGCCGATTGTTCGCATGATGGACCTTGCGCCAATGAGGCCAAACGAACCATTTTGAAGAAAAAGCCTTCTTGTTATTGTTCCCCCTCCTCCTTCCCCCTCCTGCATCAGAAACCGAAAGTGACCTTCAGGTGGATCCTGCGGGGGATACTGCCTCCTGCATGGGGGTTATCCAAGCATCTGCTGGCCCCTATTTTATTCCATTTCTTTCTTTCTGCCTCTCGAGTTCTTTCTCTTGATGGCCTTAAGGGTGCCCCCATAAGATGAGCCGAGTGAGGAAATTAGATACTATCGGATTTCCGTGGTGTGGTAATAGCCACTAGCTGGATTTATTGTAGACGCAGGCATCATAACGAGCTGAGGTGCACTATTATATTGACCCCAAATGTCAATTGGAGGAAATTCTGTGGAATTTTCAATAAGGCGACTGAAGAAACTGACAATTGCGATGTCTCGCATGGTGGTGCACGTACAATTGGTGATGTATAGCGTGTCCTTTTTTTCTCTGTTGACAGGAAGTCCTCCGAGTCCGAGTCGAGTGAAGGTGACCCACTGGGCGGGCCGGGTCAGAGCGGGTCACCTGCACCGGTGCTGACCACGCTGAGCCGAATGGCGGAGATATCAGGAGGTGAGGCCGAGGACGGGTGGCGCCCTGGGGCCGCCCCAGGTCAGACAGGACAATCTCAGGGGGGTTCCGGCTACTACGACCACCCGTTGACAGCAGCCACAACTGCCATGCTCAACATCAGCGAGGTCCCCGAAGCCTCCCTCAGCAGCATCATGTACGACTACTATAAGGACAAGAACCTGGTCGACTGGAACACGTGAGTTACCACCATATATCTTTACACTTGACCGGAAGAATCGCCCCAATGTCTGACGTCACGAACCTGTCGCATTAAGAAAAGGAGCAGGGTTGCATCTGAAGAAAAAAAAGCAGGGTGGGCAAGGGTCGAAGTCGTGATGGGAGGCCGTGATGCCCGGCTACCGGATGCTGCATTCTGGGAAACCGGGTCACCAGCGCCCATACGTATGACCAGCATCTACTGACCACATAGCCGAACTGTAACATGATGTAATTAACACAGTGTTGAGTACACACTCGATTGATATTGAAACAATTTCACTTAGGTCAAATCTAACAGCTGCTCAGCTGTTTTTTTAAAAGTTGAAATAGAAGGGGTCAGCATTCCCAGGCCGTAAAAAGCGTGGAGGTGATGGTCTCTCTTCCTGCCAAAAACACTGAAAGACCGTGTCCGAGAGGCCTCAATCAAATTAGCCCTCAGACAACCCCTGTTGGGAGGTAGGTGGGGAAGGGTGGTATATAACTCTGGAGGAACCTGGAAAAAAAAGGGTTGCCAGCAGGATAATTTTTGGGGGAAAGGGTGAAGGCCTGCAATCGAGAAACTGGCCTTTGTGTTTTGTAGCCTGAGGAACTTCAAAAGGTACTCCCTTCAGGGTAGAAAAAAATGAGTTTTTTTAAAAAAAGGACTGGACTTTTGCTACAGTATACCTCGTATATATGAGGATCGTTGGTAGCAAATGGTTGAAAATCGAGAGTGTTAAAGCGCATCTGTGAGGAAGGGGACGTGGAAGAAGAGCTTGGTCCGGTAGGAAACCGAAGGGGGAAGCATGCAAATGAGCATCGGTCAGAAGCGCATGCAAATTAGGTCCTTTCAAGTCCTTTCTTAGGAGGTGGACACTCAGATGGACGCACAGCCGGTACCCCCTTCAAATCACAATGCCATGGGAAGCACAGCTCTGCTTACAAACTTTAAAAAAGGAAATGTCCAGCGAGAACCAAATGCGTAGTTCCATGTACGATACAAAAGTGTTGTTATAACATTTTTTCCGGGTGTTCCAAGTAGCCAGTGGCGATTTTTGCCATCTGCAGCACCAGGCAGGTGGTGTACGTAAATTTTGGCGACGATGGGCGCTGCAATGCAAATTTTTGAACCCAGCAGGCAACCGCAATAAATATTGGCGATACACCTGAAACAGTGTTCATGTCCGATTCCAGCATTGACTTCTCCGGTACGGCACCCATCACCCCGACCTTTGGTGTCCTCCCTATTTATTAGATGTATGTCCGGGGCATGTGTAGTTATAGATTGTGATAATGTAGGTGTGTATAGACATGTGGTGTGTCAGGTGAGTGTGTGAACGTGTGCGTACGTACCCTCTCTTGCAGTGGGGCCGGCTCTGGAGGCGGTGTGGTGGTGACTACGTCAGGGTCCAAGTCGGCCAATGGGGTGTCTGAAGTCGGGGTTGCAGAGGTGGGGGGGTTAGCCGGGATGGGCATAGGGGTGGGGGTGGGGTCGCTGGGGCCCTCTGGGGCCGAGCTGAGCTTGTTCCTGGGCGAGAGCGCGCATGGCAGCGGGTCTAGCAGCATCGGCAGCAGCGGCGCCACCACCAACGGCAACACCATCACCATCAAACCCGAGCCTCAGGACTTGACCTCAGTGTGTGCCAATAAGCGCGATCATAGAGGACTCTCCCGGCTGTTCCTGCACCAACAGCAGCACAGGTTGCATTTGGTCAACGGGGTTTTGTCCAACGGGGACTCCGGACACGGTCAGCTGGATGACAGTCCGCCGCCAAGAAATTTACACGATAGAAGGTAAGTAACTAATTGTGCGCACACGTGTGGAGTTATGTGGATGGGGAGGTGCTGTGTCCGTACCCCCCAGGTGACCCCCTGCATATACTGTATGTACCACTGACCCCTCCGTCCGTCATTTTCATTGCAAAGTGATACCTGAAGACTGGCAGTTACGATGGCGAACGTGTACATTTGTTTGTTTGTTCCTGTGAGAGGTGATTGAATATTTTCGTTGGGGCGCAGTGTGCGTCCATTCACTACTGCTATTTTTAATAGTGTTCAATGTGAGTAGGCTATGTCATCGACCCGAACCGTACATTTATGTCAGTCATATTGAGGCATTTCAAAAGTCTCACGTGGGAGTACGCTACAAGCGTCACGAATAATATTGTAGACGGTCATTTGTCAACTTCGGTTCCGGGTGCCGTGATCATACGCACTGTGCATTGCACGATAATTAAAAGTCGCTGCAAAATTTCCTTGTACGAACTTATTTGTGGATACTGACAAACTCCAAGCTGAAAGATTAAATATCATGATCTTCACAATTAGTATAATTTACAAACAATTTACAAAAAATAATTACAGTACAATTAAATATATATATTTTACGCGCTATAAATTGCAAAATTGCTGTATGCATTCTGCATTAGAAATGCGTCATTTTTTGATTAGTTTGTCAATTGGGTCTATAACATACCTCTGGCATATTGCTAATGCTGATTTGGCTAGTCACGAAATAGTACAGTGCAGTGATGATGTGATTGAATATGAAAATGTGCAGTAATGAATACTCTTGTGACCTGCGCCCCTGTCATGTATAAAGTGCTGTAGTTTAAGGAGAGATGAAGGAGAGATGTGCAAACGTTGATACTAAGAAGCAACGTGGATGGGGGACCTTGTGTACTTTTAGTGGAGTGAGCGTAAAGCGCGAGCCCGGGAGTCCCAGCGCCCGAGGCACCCCTCGCAGCGGGTCTGCCACCCCAACGTCGACGCCAACACCGACGCCAACGCCGGTGGGCAGCAATAGCAGCAGTGGCGAGGACGACAAGGGCTCAGCCATGTCTTCCAGCGTCCAATCATATCCCTCCCACCTGTTCGCCACTTTGGCCTCCGTGCCACCACCTCCCCCGCCGCCGCCGCAGACGTCGTTCGACGCCGCAGCGCAATACGCCAATGTCCATTCCGCCAGCGCCGCAGCCGTGGCCGCAGCAGCTGCAGCAGCAGCCGCTAATGCCGCAGCATACAGTGTATCACAACCCTCATTGTCCAGGTCCAACGGACCTGTCTACTCCACCGCATCAGATGTCACATACTTCAGAGAATACTTCCCAGGTTGGTCTTCATTAGGAACGTATCACTATTACCGACATTTAGATACACTCTCAAGATTCAGATCCTTGAGTATTCCAGCATTGAATTCTCCGCTTCACATCTTATCGTGTTCTGAACTGCGACTTTATAGGTCCAGGGACCCCAAACGAAAGCCAGTACGGCGCAGTGAGGCAACCCTTGTACTCCGATGGCCAAGATGGGGCGGGAGCATTTGTGGAGCGTTATATGCGACCGTCGGCGGCAACTTCGACGGGACCCAGCACTGCTACGACGTACAAAAGCAGCACCGCCGGACTCACGGTCGATCTTCCATCGCCGGACTCGGGAATTGGAGCCGAAGCCATTACCCCTAGGGATCAGACCGGCATCCAACACGTGAGTACATATCCATTTCAGAATTTTTAAAAGAAGGGTGGAGAGGTTGGGCCTCTCTAATTTGCATACGATCGTCGTCTGCACGCAATCTCTCCAGAAGTGAACAAAAGGGCCACAGGAACTTGCAAGGTTCGCCGGTGTGTCCTGGGAATATGGTCAAGGATGTTTCGACTCAGTGGGGGTTATGTGGAAGGGGGTTAAGTGGACGAGCCTAGGTCGAAGGGGGAAAAATATTTCATTTGAAAACGACCTTTGCGAATATATATACCGTCACCAGAGCAAAATTTGGTCAAACTTGTTTCACCCTTCAACCTCCTCTTTCTCGAGACCAAGCAAGTCATTAACCACGCGGGAAGTCGGAATATGAATGGCACTTCAGAGTTTGCACAGTCACCGTCCATCTCTTGTGCTGCCCAATAAATGAAGTAGCGACAGCTGTGACGAAACAATTCTGGGGGCGGGAGACAAAAAAAAAAGCTTGCTAACCACAGTTGGAGGACCGACCAGAGAAATGACGGTGCTTTTTTATCGTCAACCTTTTTGGTTTTTTTGGAGGTGGCTAAGGGGAGACGTACAACATCATCCCCTTCACCACAACCTAAAGCCCCATATATCCTGAAGAAGGTGGAACAACACTTGCGAGTCGAGTGCCACTCCACTGCTGTTTCAAAATCCTCCAATTTATTAATGCGACTTGATTGTCTTGGTACAGCCTTTCGACTATGAGATGTGCCAGCCACAAATCGGACCCGTTCTGATAGAACCTGGCCTGGGAGGCGGGAATCGAACCCCGACCGGCACACCCACCACACCTTCACGCTCTACAAGGCCGTGGCACGACTTCGGACGACAGAACGACGCCGACAAAGTACAGATTCCCAAAGTGTAAGTACCGCCAATATAGTGGCTGATATATCAAAAATTAAGTTCGGTGTGGCACAATGGCCACATACAAAAAAGAGCGTAACAGAAGCGGGCAATGTCTCAATTTAGCGCGATCCTGAATTTTATGTTTTGCTGCTCCCTTTTTTTTTACCTTGGGAATGGGATTTATGGAGTCACGGATTAAATGGGGGACTGGGCCCCTACAGCCAAAGGGCCCCTGGTTTGACCAGGTCATGAGGAATGGCTTCAGGTTGTTCAACTTACACCAGAACGTCTAATTAGCTATACTATTTTTTGGGGGGGTACCATTTAGATTTTCAAACTACGGCTTCAAATACTTCTTGGAGTCGCCAATCTCAACGAGCCAACGACGAGAAGACGACCGCATTACGTATATCAACAAAGGACAGTTCTATGGAATCACCCTTGAGTACATCCCCGACCCTGAGAAGCCCATCAAAAGCCAGACCGTCAAGGTAGACCATTTTTACCTTTTTAGTGCCTAATTGACCATTCGTGTCGCATCGGGAAGCAGCGTAATATTTTATCCGACCGGGAGCAATGTCCGGATAAATGCGAGAATTTGTTCACATTACCCACCAAACTGATACGGTTTTGATGCTATTTTGTTGTTTTACTGCCTAGTCGCATTGGAGCGGAACTTATGATCTCAACGGTGAAACTTATTGCACAATTATAAGAAGCAATTATAAGCGGAGATGGTATCGGTCGACTTAGAACGTTGTTTGTGTTTTGGCCCTTGAAAACTCCTGCTGCCTCTAATGCTGACCGTTGTTCGGTCGTTGATGTCACTCAGTTCACGAGACGATATACTGCATATTGTCCTGACCTTTGGTCAGTTGGCATGAGTAAGACCCCCTCTGAGATGAAAAAAAGAGCATTCTGGTGCACCACCCATGCACCCTTCTCGGTGGGAACTTGATAGCAGGCTTTCCCTTCTTCTATTGAAGATGGGCGTGCCGTCAACCCTCAATTGCCTTCCTTCCTTCCTTCCCCCCTCGTCCCTTCCAGACCACCCTGTTTAACCCTACCTCCAATATCTCCAGCTGCATGCCCAACAAGGGTCGTTACCCTTACCCTCTACCTTCCTAACTGCCTACCTGCCCACCCCTTGGGACCTACAGAAATATTCAAATCAAACTGTCACTCGCGGCGTTATGCAACCAGGATATGTCTGGATTGTTTTCGCCAAAATGCTGGACTGCTCTTGTCCCGAGGGGAGAACATTGCCTTGACCTCTGTGCTCCCTGAAGCTGCTGGGAGGGTGCCCTGCGGCACGGAAGTTGCTTGATGATCACTACCACCGTGTCCATGCAATCCATTTTGGCCACTCTGCTGAGGGCCGTGACAGTGCAGAAATTGCTATAATAGCTACTTAATAACTGTTAATTGACTCGTGCATTTGATATTGCTAATGGGAATTGCCAAGGTCGGATCTAGCGGAGGTCACGGGTTCAACCTCCATTCCAGGTGCCCCTTTCTTTGCAAACATGCACCCCTCAACATTTACATATGACGTCACCGATCCAAGATGGCCACCCAATCGGCCAAATATATTTCACAGTCTGAAAAGAGATTAGCGTCACACCGCCTCCCACCTGGAATACCCTGGCAAATGCTATTCGAAGTTGGCACCTCCGGTATTTCTTTGAGTGACTAGCCCGCCAAGGCAGCCTCTTCAAAACATGGCATTGGAACAATGCGTCCAGATCCGACAATGAAATCTTGGTTGCACAATAGAAGATCCCAAATTGGGTTGCGAGCAGAATACCCATTTGTCAATCTTCACGCTCATTAGAAGCACCCTTTTTGCTTCGACTTGGCAAACACCGAAGCGCTCTCTCTCACTATGGCTAACCCAACGCACTTAGATTGGCCAACCTGCTGCCTCTAGGTTTCCCCCACTTTTAATTATTACGACTGATGACAATCGTCGTTGTCCAAAGAGGCAGAAGGAAAGTATCTTGATTAATGGTGCAGGTAATTACCACGATTTTTTTTTTTTTGGTCGGCTGGGAAAGTGGGTGCTTTTCTTTCAAAGAAGTTGTCGCATACTTCCTTATGCCCCGCCCTGATACCTAACTGCGCTTTTGTATTGCCGGAAGAATAAAAATCACCCTACTTTGCATTAACAATACTATTCCGATTGTTGGGGCGTGAGAGTTACATGCCACAGGAAAAAATTAAATCCCTTATCCTGAACCGTGCAAAAATATACACTCCCTAAAACATAGTTGAGGGGCATGTGGATATGTGGAAGAAAAAAAAGGGTTCTAAAAAATCATTGTTGAGTGTGTGAGGGTGAATTCACTTCCCTCCCATAATTCCCAGGCCGATAATGATACCTTGCCAACCTTTTCGTGACGCATTGATTCAACACCCTTTTGCGAGACTCGCCTCTTGCGATGCCTTCTTTTTTTTCTCTTCATCTTCGTTTCTCCAGTGCCTTTAATTATGCCGGACGTTTTTTTTTAAATGTATATCCATGATGCTTTTTTTTGTTACACGAAGAGCTAGAAGAAAAATTAGGCATGTTCACAAGTTTGTCAGCCACCAAAGAGTGATGGGGATGGACCCTAAAATTGAATCCATCCAATTTGAATTTTTTGGTTATGTAAAAAATTTTTGAGCAATGTTAAGACCCCATGGTGTTGGAGCTCCCTTGACATTAGTGCACCCCCCACGAAACTCATGAAAGCTCCCAACGCGATCACGAAAAGGGCGTAGAGACACGGGCTGATCCTCCGCCCACTTTTAACTTCGCACGCAAATTCCGTTGGCGGATTTGTTTTGCAAATGCGAGGAAAAAATGCCTGTTGGGAGACGAGGCGAGGGACCTGCCGGTCAAAGACTCGGCACACTGGCTATTTTTTCCCGGGCCACTAACGTCATTGGCGAAAAGGTCGATAACTTCTACCCGCTAGATAGATGCGGGTTAGCTGCTTGCCAATTTAAATAGATGCGCATGACCCTAGATTTAACATTGTTTGGGTTTTCTTTTATTCACAGAGTGTGGTGATGCTGGTGTTCCGTGAGGAGAAATCACCTGAAGACGAAATCAAAGCCTGGCAGTTCTGGCACGGGAGGCAGCACAGTGTCAAACAAAGGATACTGGACGCTGGTGAGTAATGTCGCTAAGCTCGGCGATGGGGCTTCGCACCCCCCTCTGTTGGGTTTCGCCCTTTTGCGTGCGTATGATGAGGAATTGTAGACAGTCGATAGAAATACATATTCTAATTATTATATTAAAGATACATTCTCTAAATAATAACGGACTACGAGCACTCTTTAAATAAATAAATAAAATAAACATGCAAATTATTAAAAGCTGGGACGTCACAATTGTTGTCACGAATAAGAAATTATTTTTCGACAGCTCAATGTTCACATTAAATTGCTACTGCTGTACGTAACTTAACACGGTAACCTGCGGCACGTATGAAATCGACTCATAACTCTTACCTTGAGCCTATTTGAGCCCCCGTCGAGATATAGCGGTCAATCACAGAATTATGTTCCACTTGGCTCGATAGTATCGTCCCACGCATTATAATATCGTGGCCCTGATGAGTTTAGAGGAGGGTTTGATTTGAAGGGAGGTTGCGGGGATTTGAGGGAGCAAAAACATGGCTTTGATAGGTAATAATGCGTTAGATATATGGTTGATTTCAAGCTCGAAAAAAAAAATGGTGAAAGGGTTTAAGCTGAGTAGCCAGCGGCAGAAAAAGGATTTCGGTTTGCGTAGGATGAATATCGGCCCAAATTACCCCCTGAAACCTATAAACGCAAGGGGAATTCAACTTAACCCTCTTATTAGGGTAATAAAAAGGGGGCTTCCTCCTGTATGACAAGGTAGGATAGGCTCTTTTTTTTCTTTTTTCTTTTTTTTCCAGAGGGTGGGGAAATTGCATCAAATTGGTGGGAGTGCGAAATGGTTGGGTTGCTTCTGGAACGTTAGGAGAATTTGTCCCAAGGCGGTGAGGAAAGGGTTATAGCCGAACCTTAAGGTTTCAAGGGGGGGGAACTTGATGGGCTTTGATTGCGAAATGACGTATCATTTTCATGGCTGCGTTTTCATTACGTACTGGAAAAATACAGACTCTAAAAAAATGTGCGGCTTCAGACGCGTCGCACAAAAAAATCGTGCGTCATATGAGTCGGACGTACAATTAGTCGCAAATATTTACAGTCGGCTCGTTAATTCGTCAAATCGGAGCGTGACTTACAGTAAACGGAATGGCGACGTGTTCGGGTCCTAATTGTGGGTGGCCCCAAAAAGTGGGTCTGGTAGTCTTGTGCGGAGGGCAATCCATCAGAGGGAAGGAACCGGCGCAAAATGAGCCAAATGGCGTCAGTTGCGTGCTTGGACTTGGCCTGGCGATTAATAACCCGTGTCCAGCCATGAGCCACTTCTCATTTTCTACTCTCATTTCCTTCCATCTTCTAAGTACACACACATTAAACATCGTTTAGGCGACTCTTTACAATTGTCATGAGGTTCCAGACCGACTCTGATGGATGAATCTGGATGCGACTTCATCAATCATACACACGGAATGCTCCAATTTGTCAATCACTGTTGCTAATTTGGGTTAGGTTTTTTCAGCAAATTGATGCTCGGTCGTTATCTGACAATGTTTAAACTGAGTGCGGGTTCACACACTGGTATGTGCTCATTGACATTTGCATTGGAGGTAATAACTGCATCTATTGCACAAGCTAAAATCGATTCCGCGTGAACGTGAGATTTGTCTTATCTAACTCATAAACCTTCGCCCACAAGGTAATGTGATCTCGGAGGAAATGGCCCCAAATGCCAACTCATCCTCCCGATGTTTTATTGTTATATTGATGTAATTAGTAAGCAACTGTAAAGCTATTATGGAAATGTCAAGGAGAAAAGCTAGGGTTAAGGCAGGAAGCTCTCTGATTGTTCCTCCCGCTATTGATTGTTGCCCATGAAAACATTGGAAAAAAATATTTTGTTGTTTTTTTTGAAGGGGGTTCTATTGTAGGTTAGAGTGTATTGGAGGGTGTAAGGGAGGAAAAAATTGAAATCCCACGCCAGGTTAGGACGAAAAAGTGTGGGAAACGCCGGAGATTTATTAACCCTCAGTGCAATATAAATTACACGTAAATTATCGTTTTTCAACATTGAGCATATGCCCCTCCGGAGGAAAAAAAAAAGAGTTATGGCAGATTATATTAGCACGTATGGAAATCAGTACCATTTTGGAAGGAAAAAAGTTTGATTCCGCCCAATAATTTTCTCGTCCACACTACGGAAAAGGGACATGAACTGAATTAATGAGTCAAAGACACCACCTCAATAATTACTCCCGTCTTATGGGGGGTAAAGGGGGGAGAGAAAAGGAAGGCCTAACCCGGACCTAAATTATGATGATTAAAGCCACCATTCTGTTGATCAAGCCAGGACCGGGTTGTAATTTGTGCAAATGAGGCAATTATTTTGTCTCTTGATTTTTATGTGAGAGAAAGAGAGTTTATATTGTGGTTAGGGATGAACAGGTTGAACTTTTGGAAGCCCCCAAAAATGGAACCTACTTCCTATATGCACATCGCCATAACTTCCCTCCGCAAATGCACTTTCATGGCTCCACCACCATTCAGGCACAGTTATATGCCTCTTCTGACATGAGAATGGTGACTGTGTGACGATAAATAAACAGGTTTCCAGCAGAGTATGAGAACAATGCTAGTAAACAGACGAGATGTGACATAGAAATGTCTATTTTAGCATTTCAGTTACTTTGCTGAAATCTATTGAGCGAGCTGGGTGGTATAATCGCGGTGTTGCCATGTAAAACACTGGCTGATTGGCACATATATCAGGGAAACGATTAGAGGTGAGATAACCCACTTTTCGACGATTTTTGGCGACCGAAAACGGGCGCCGTCATTTCCCTTTTTTGCACCTGTTGGCGAACCAGTTTCTTCAAGTGATGTATAACGCAGGAAGCAGCCGGTCACTGCCATTTCACCGTGTGAAATTCACCAATGAAGTGAAATTACTCAAGTGACATACACACAAAAAAAATGACTTGTGCAGGGGGGGAAAAAAAAGTAGTATAGGTTGTTTGATCCATAGATTCAACCCAGATTTTTAATGGGATGTACTTATTTTTGCCATCTGCGTTTCATCATACGCAAAAACAACACATTGGTATTCTGGTGAGGTTCTTGATCCTTGATTCATTCCGAATGTCACATTTCGCAAGTGTCAAGGATTTTTGTGCTATCTTCGCGCCAAATCACGAGCATCGAGTCATGCGTCTCGTGCACTTTTGCATGTACCTAGCACGTGATTCTACACAAAATAAGTTTTAAACCGTGTTAAGTTCCCTAAACCCAGATGAACGGAAACGAATAAGGAAACTGAAGCCAGACAGGATTATTCTGGAAGTCAATAAATCGGTTTCGAAACTTGATTAGACTTGCCAATTGAAACCTGGATGGGAACAGCAAATGACTTCATTGCTACCAAATCACGCTTTGGGAGTGATTAAAATCACGATCGAGGAGGTTGGGATGTTTGTCTCCTAATTTGGCGTCGCGTGCAAATAACAATCTCGCGCAGTTTGTCCTTGTCTGCGAATCCCTATAAATTATGACGCGTGCTGTTGTAAATACTGTAAATCTGCCTAATCAATTGGCATTCAGGTGGAGGAGGGAAAGGTTTATATCTGCTGCTGGAACGTTCATCCTGAGGCCCATTCGTCATGCTAAGGTGATCAACGAGAGGCCACTTTGTACTTGAAGGGTTCAAGGAATAGTCACTTAGCGAGGTATAAGGTAGTAAGAAGAAGGCTTTTCTAGGGCATTGGTTGATCGGTCGCGAGCCAATGATAATCGGGACTGTCGTGTATGCGTTATTAAATGCTGGCCGGTATGTTTTGTTCTTTTGATCAAATCGTTGAACTTGTATAGTCCGTTTCATATTATTATAATTTTTAATTACACAAATGGATATGACATATTTGGTTGACGCCGACACTTTCAAGAACTTACTGAAAATTATACACATTATGGCTACTCATCATGGTACCTGATTCTGCATGAACGGAACGACGCGACGGCCTTTTTTGTTGCGGAATAAGCGAAGGCCTGGAGGGACGCAGGGAACGATGGAATGAGTGCGATGTACTAACCTGCGGCCACCATTCCAACAATTTTAAAATTGCTTATGGGCATACGGTTGCGATACGGAAGAGACCTTTTCCTTATAAGTCAAAGTACCAGCTAGTGATATCCAGGAAATTGCACATTTCTCCTTCGTGTTTACCAGGCACGTCAATGTCATGACTTTGCGCATCTTTCATGATTAGTAATTGGGATTCTGTATGACGATATTATTATTATTCCGATAAAAGGAATACGAAAGCGGCCTGCGTTTCTTCTGAACATATTTTTGCGTCTTCATCCTGGAAGTTTGATGACCTATATGCTCCTCCTGTGCGTCGTGCTCACTAATATCAGGGGAGAACTGTGTCGTGCCTTATTATTGGCAGGTACTGTACTACAACAGTATTATAATTTTCGGGTGCATTTCTCAAATGGATATACAGTTATTTTTATCAGCAAGAACCTAATTTTACCTCAAATGAAATTGAAATATATATTTCGTAAATTTCGGGTTATGATTTGAAGCATCTTATAGATTTTAACTTTCCTTATCCCATATTAACTTACGGTTTAGAGAAAACTCTGTCAGTTTAAATTGCAATTTAATTTACATGAGCATATAGTAAATATTAATGCAGTGCTTGACTATTTCTCTAATAAATGTAGTTATTATACTTGATCAAACAAAAACCATCGTGACATTTCCCTATAAAAATTGAGGAAACCCAACCCCATTAACCAAGAGTACGCATAAATATACATTACTGCATCACAATGTGTAAAAGTCAGTCACGACAACTTTATTTTCAACTTCACTTCTGAAATCGTAGAGCTCAAAAGTGAGTGTTTGAATTGCAAATACGAGTAGCATTTTGCATAATTTTGATCACTTCTACCCGACAGCGTGTGTTTAGCGGCATTTTCAAATTGTACCCCATGTTATGCACCAACATTGTGTGACATATAATTTGGAAGGATTTGAATGCCGGGGACTTGAAGCATTATCAGATCTCATTCCATGTGATGCAAATGTTTGTTTGAGAAAGGAAGGGCGGATCCAAAGAAACAAGCCAACGAAAAAAAATGTCTGGGAGTTAGTAGGAGGCAAGAAAATGGTAAAAACGGGAGATTGCAGGCGGCCAAGTGAAACGGAACATGGGGCGGCTGTTTTACTTCACTTGACTTATTCACTTCTGAAGTAGTGTACATTTGTGCAGGAGAGGGAGCAACCCTTGATTAATCTTTACGAGCAACCGGTCCAATTTTTTCCCTGGTTTTTGTCGGAATATGAAAGCGGGGCGACGCCTTTCGCAAGCACACTCGTCTTTGCATTCATTCGCCATTCTTCAATGGATCCCATTGTTTCATAAATATTTATGACTTCCACCGTATCCATCCCCCCATCGTCATTTTATACAGAACCCCACCCACCCCTCTTCCTCCACCAAAATTCGGCCCCCCCAATAAAATAATTTCAGTTTACGGTTACGTTCCTGACTAATTTACAGCACAAATTCTGAATTGGTTCCAACTGTGCGGAAATTCGTTTTACCATGATTATTTTGTTGGAAGTTTTGGCCGATTCCTTCAAGAAGTGGGCATCATTGACCATCAAGGACTGCTACCTCGTCTTATAAAATGATAATCTGCTCCTGCACTGAACAAGCGTGGATGGAGAAGGGCTGTCCTCGGAATCCGCTACCATCTCTTTATCTGTAAAATCCTCCCCCACCATCTTTCTGCCCCGGTTCACATGATAGGTGCTGCATTCTAAGTAGTTGGAGTGGTCCGAATACAATTAAGGCGTATAAAAAAAAGGAGGGGAATATAAGAAGTTGGGTAATGGGCGTCTGTGCTTCGCATGGCTGCCTTCATACCCTCCGGCAACATATACACGTACCTCCATCTTTTGCAGCCTGGGACAGTAGTTGAGCTGTGAAACATTATCACTGCTCCCCATCAAGGAGGGCAAGGTGGAATCAGAGAGGTCATTATTTTAGCTGCAGGACATGACGATAAAGCGACAATGTTTTGCTAAGGACCATGTTTTTTTTTGTGGTTTTTGCCAAAGGGTTCGTCTTCCCCTTTTGAAGGTCGTGCTGGCTGAGTGGCCACTATGTCGATTTAGATACGGGACATTATTACCGCTTGGATTCACACTTGTAATTATCCGTGTAAAACCGTGATTCAAATTGGCACTTTGGAGGGCTCGGGATTACAAGGCGGGATGATTTGCATATTGGCAAGAAATGCGAGAACAATCAGGAATCCCAGCTTCATGTGCGATGCATATCGGCACGAATCGGAAGAAGCGAGAGAGAGAAAAAAAGAGAGAATAATTTGAGGACTACGTGTTATAGTTTGGCAGGTACATTGTTGGGTTCAGACAAGCACCAAAGTAGGGTTAAAAACCCTCGCGAGATGGTAAAGGTCACGCGACCTCTTGAATGCGTTGCCCGAGGGCCTTATTCTCATCGCGGACACCTAATCATTATCATATTCTAATTTCCCGGCCCGGATTACGGTGTCGGCCCTGATTGAAGGCCCATCTGGAAAAGGTGGGATCCAAATTAAATGCTTTTTATAAATATTTTAAAAAGCACCTCCCACTTCAAACAATCGGTCCCTTCCGGGCTTAGCCACTAATTAAAACATTTTTGCCCCGATTTGTTTTTGTTGTTGTTTTTATAATAAGGAGCCTTAATTAATGGAATCAGCTCGTATTGGGTGCGTCAATATTTGCGCTTGAGTTTGCCTGAAACGAGCCAGCATGGGCGTGATGTCGGTTTATTGAAAGCTAATCGGCAAACACGAGGCGAGAAGAGTGATTTAGCACTTTTCGCGAAGAGCTGCAATAACTTGGTCGTTACTGTGTCTCGCTCCCACCTTTAATGGCCAATTATGGGGGGTTCGACCCCTTGAGCCCTTAAAAAAAATTTACTTGAAAAAAAAAAAATGGGCGTCCTTAAGATGCCGAATTTACATCCTCCGTGATGTACGTTTTCGGAAGTGTCGAAACTAGCGAAAATTAACTATAATAGTGTGCAACATTGATTGGCAGACACCATGCCTTTCATTGCGCAAGGACGTTGCATAAAAGAGAGAAAGGACGCAATGCGTAGTTGCATACCCTCTCTGATATGTGTGTTTTTTTTTGTAACCATAGGGGCTATGGTGTCATGCACCTTTGCGGCGAAAGCTATGCTAATGATGCATAATAATGAAAAGGGCTGCTGTCCAGAGTGTCCGGAAGAAACGATCGTTGAGTCCCGTGGGCCAAATCCACATGACAGGGCGTAACTGATGTAATAACAGGTTTAAAGAAGAAGAAGTGTGAGAAAAAAAAGCGGTCAGCTTACTCCAATCGACTACAGAACTATTAATAAATGACTACTGTGGTAGCAGTGATGACATTCGGTAGGTGCAACTGTATTTTTTGGACAGGATATTTGGGACGTGATGCATATAATTGTTCAACAATAGGATACATTATTATATCCTAAATATGCTGCGAGTTACACCCCGCATTTTTTTCGCATTTCCGGTAAGTTCCTTCCGGTGCTATTGTAAACCGGTACAACTAAGCAAGGTGAGAAATACTTTTCAGGGTGATAAACTACCTTTTTATTGATCACCTATTTAACCTAATTATATCTACCAACCCACAAAAACCGGGTCAGATATCTCCACCCACTGCCGGTATTAATTTTCCCGGATGTCGGCCAAATTCACTGGAATCACCTTATCTTCACTAATCCTCTCCATTTTCACCTGGCTTCTCACCCCCACGTTAGGGATAGGGGTTGTGGCAAGAAAGAAAAAAAAAACATGGAAAAGCTCACTTGGCAATCTTCCGCGTACGGGAGGCGACTCTTTGATGAGGATTCCTAGTCCGCTGCCGCCAGGATTTTCCCAAGCCAACTCTATCTTACCTTGCTTTTTGCCGCCAGATTTATGGGACACTGCAGTCTGCATACTAATCAACCGCTATCCACCCCAACACCACTCCCATTCTCCTCCTCCCCACCTCACCTCCCATGAGCACTACAAATTAATGCCCCTGGATCGTATTGTTATTAATTGTGCGCAGTTCTTCATTTCATATTCGTAAAGGGGTTTGCAAGGTGACCATGAGACAAGCTTTAGAATATTTAAAAAAAATTAAAAATGAAGAAAAAAAACAGAGGGTACAGGTGACATTCCGGACTCGACGACTGGAACATTTCTCTTCTGCTTCTTAGTCTTCTTTCTCTTGCAAACCTGCACATTCCGGAGAAATGAAGTCTCGATTCATCGTCAGTGCTGCGGACTTTATATCTTCCTCGGTGGTGTACATGGTGGTGCTATTTATTTTCGTGTGCGTAACAGTATTGTGTTGCGGAATGGCATTGCAATGGTGTAAATTTTTTCAACAAAACTGGTTTTGAGGTGCAGATATGGGCTTGTTGACTCCTTGCGAGGTACATTATGGTCTGGGATTAAGACATCAACGACTATCGCGGCTATAGACTTGCTTCATAGGTGTAGGCGAGATTTCTTGATCAGGATTTAGGTTAGTGTGTAGCTTTCTTCCCAGTTGCAACCTTGCAATAGTCCATTATAAATACTACCACACGAATATTAAAAGTTTTTATGGTTAATTTCAGCACTTGAAAGGGAAATTGCAAGCGATATGTTACCTTGGCCAAAATCAAATAATTTTTTTTCCTGTAAGCAACCCACTTACGTCATATAATAAGTGTTGTGTTTATTACTAATCGGCTACTTATTGTCAATGAAACCTTATTCAAATGTTAGTTTCCTTGACAAGTAGATTTGCACGTCATGGAACGATGACATGGAAACTATTCTCGCACGCGAGTTATCTTTAGCGAAACCAATGAATGGAACCGTTACAGTGACATTAAGAAGGTTGAATAGAAGTTTGCCATGAACTGCTTCTCGAACTCTACAGATGCACAACAATTTATTATTTTTAACCCCACAACGTCGTTCAAATATAGTAGTCGCCATGTTTTTAAAATATCTTATGGCGTATTCGGGAGGAATATTTTAAAGAATTTAATGAGGTTTCGAAAAGCACCAAGTAATGGTCACGAAAATATGGGATGTAATCACATAAATTGGGGAATTTTGTAGGTTTTTTTTTTGTCTGAGGTTTCGCTTAGGTTTTTAGCCCTTATTATAAAAAAGTAATGAGTGGCGGTATTATAAAGCTCAAAAACTGTTTTTTGTGATCAATCTTCCTGCGAGTCCCGACAGTGTTTCATGTGCATTTGAGACGCGGCTCTTCAGTGCATTTAATTATCACGAAATCCTGCACGTTCTGATTCTAGGTCCGTAATAGGCTCAGCTTAGACTTTGCTGAGTCTAATGACGTGCCATTTTCATATCTACACTACTTATTGAATTATTTTCTCTCCTGGCACCATTAAATGAGCAAAATGCAGGGCGTAAGATTAAAAAAAATCAAGCTGAGTGAAATTCTAATTGGGCTTTGTTCCTTACAACACGCAAAGGACACGTTCTCGTGCTTGACATTGTTGTCTGACGTACTCCAAGTTAGGTGCACGCGATCTGAGAGTTAGCGCCATAGTATACGAGCTGGAGAGAAGAAATCCTCCTATTCGAAGGAGGGGGTCACCGGGGGCAAGGTTACTTCCACCTATTTGACATATAAGTGTTTGTCGCGCCACACGTATAAACAGATAAATCAACGCGGATTTACGTGACTGTAATTTATTCTCGCTGCAGACAGATGTTGGACAAGGGAAGGTAAAATTAGCATCTAGACGGATTAGGTTACACGCGACCATAACTTGACCTGATTGTGCTGGGAGGTTACTTAGTTGATTAATTCGATATATTACCATTCGATTTTTGTATGTCTGGGAATCTCTTCTGAAGAGATTTTCATACCGCATACAAAAATCGACTGCTAATATTAATTATCAGAATATATGGACCTTATTAGGGACTTGACCTTATTTGGCATTTCCTGAATTCCTTCACATATCGGATGTCATCCCTTTGATTTTTGCAATCTGACTTGTCATTATTTCCAATGAACAATTCCGGTCGCATTGTCAGAAGCGAGCCGTAACTGTGTTTTATGTCGCGAAGTGGAGACGTCACCTGTTTCAAGTCGCCATACTTGATTAGAGATGAAGATAACGATAGGAGAGGCTTGTCGATTCCTATCAGTCCAGATCCCCCCTTTTGATTCAAAGGATTGACCGACAAAAAATAGTCCCTACAACATTTCGTGAGCAAATCGCATGTTGTGTCTCCTCTTCTTTCTTTTTCTTTTTAACTCCCCCCCCCTCCCCCTCTCTTCTAGATCCTATATGCATCCCCATCCACCCCACTTTTCTTTGGGCAACGTGTGGGGGGTCATTTATTCATTGAGCAAGGGCGCGTTTCTTGCTGGATGATGCTATGCTGGGGCCCCTGCCGGCTAATTACTCGCCGGGCGGGTCGGTCACTCTCGGCCATCGAACTCTTGACCGGAAGAAGTAAAGGATGGTGCTGCGAGGTTGGCAAAAGAGAGGGGGGGGGGGGGTGTTATCACGTGAGTTTTTGGGCAGAGGCCACCAGGGCTCTAGTGGGGGTGGGATGGACCAGGATTTTGAGTGACCTCTCTAGGTATCATATCTGATACACCTCCTCCGGTATATACCAACCACACCTGGCATAACTTGCTGGCTGTTAATTATTACATGTCACACCCACCCGCAGGCTCTGGGTTGCCTGGACTTGATCATTCATATTTGGCCCGCATCCCTTTAATTTAATGGCGGATACGTGGTTTTAAAGGTAGGTTTCCCGTTACTTGTGGTGAAATAGCTTTCGCCAAAAAATAGTCCGCGCACGTTTTAGCCAAGCCTCCTTCGCTTAAAAAAGGCGTGTCGTACAACTTAAACGACTTAGCGACCAATAGAAAACGGGTAGTCCAGGGTCGAATTGCGGGCCTTGGCCAATAATTTTGCTGACTACAAACCTCGCCCATTGGCTTCTCTTTACGGGCTCCTATTGGCGCCGGCGCTTCATAAACCGCAAAAGTTTTTTTATGCCAATGGCAGCTGCAGGTATAAATTTTGTAGTGGCATTAATTGCGGCGTAATTAAGGGCGGAAGCAGATGGAGCGTGTGAATTTTTAAAATTGCGATCTGCAGGTGGGATGACAATTTTGGTAATGTGATGACATATCTGTTGCATGTTAGACAATGATGAAGAAATAATAAAAAAACGCACAGAGTGATGGATTAAGTTGAGGGCGTTTTTTGGCCGTTCCCTGGGCGTAATGAGCCATGTCATCCATTTTGTTAGCTGGAAGTGACAAGTGGGTTTTCAAGGGGGGGGAGGAAGAGTCGCCTGGTTTTTGTGAGCAATGTGTATACCCGCGGGTTGTGTGCTTTTATGTCCATCGTGGGCGTGGGAAAAGGCGGGTGAGATGAATTAATTGGGGTTGAAAAAGGTGAACTTGCTGCGTGGAGGTACGTGCAATAACTGTCTCGCAAATGTTTTTTTCATTCATTGTGCGGCATGAACGCATATTGCGTGCGAGAAACATAGAGCGATAACCGAGGGTAGGCGAGAAGTGTCAATCAGTCGGTGCAAAAAGTGGCAATCATCTCTGGCACTTTGAGTGCCATCAAGAATGCACCTTTTTTTACTATGGCAGTTTTCCCTTCACTTTACCATCAACTCTCTCCTTTAATAGTCGAAAGCTCCTGGTTGATAACCCTACAGTGTCTTTATTTTAACTGAACTCGGCACTAATTCAATATATGCTCTGAAAACTAGTTTGCACTTAACCTACATGATTACTTATTTTTTTGGGTGGTCGAGTGAAAGCTGGGATTTACGGGTGAAAATTTTTACCTGGCGGAATTGATGACATAATGTAATTTTTTTTTTTGTATGCCCCTAAGGATTAATCACTCATTCACGCTTTTGGGGTTGGTAACCCGCGGGTAACATCAAGTAGCCAATCGTGTCTTGAGAGTGGGGGTATATACCTCCCTTCCCGCCACGAAGCTTTCGTGCGATTGATTCTTGGGTAATCAGCCTAATTACTTTTGATGAGGGTGTTTTGCCCCGAGGAAGTTAAAGCATAATGGGCAAGTTGGGTTTGAAACCCCCCTTGGGTAGGTTAGACTGGAAAAAGTGCGAGACTGGCAAATAGATGGGCTTGGACACGATGATAGCACAGCCCCTGATTGATGTGCTGATATGCAGAACCGGGGAAAGTGTTTACAACATGAGGGCCATAGAGTGTGGGAAATCCTATTTGCTTGAGAGTGACGTCACGAGATGGCGTCTGGAATGATCAGCTGATCAGACATACAGAGAAATGGAGGGGGTCCTAAGTGAGGGCGAGGGTTCCATCTTGATGTAGCCGAGTAGCAATTGTTGAGGAGCAGGGCAGACAGCCTGGGCCAGATAAAAGGCCCTGGCGGCTCCATCATTTTCCCACACACTCACTCTCTGCAGCTTCCAGGCTAATCTGAACCGCCATCTGACGTGTGTCTAACCGAAAATCTTTCCTTCTTTTTCTCCCTCTCTTTTTTCCCCTTTCTACTGGAAAGCAGCCGGAGGGTACTGCAGGTAAGATCCGCAGGCAATCATGCATGAAGCGTTTGGCCATGTTTATTATTTTTTTCTGACTTCTTTTTTTCCACGTATGTGTGTTTGGGGGGGTTGCGGGGAGAGGGGATTAGATTATGGGAGTTTGGGGGAAATGTGAGACGGGGGAGTGGGGGGATCTCAGCCATTGAGGCTATAATTTACCCATCTTCTTAGTAATTACAGTGTTTGATGCATGGAAGTTGGATGTTGCTGACCCTTGGATATATAGCCTGTGTGTGTGTGTGTGTGTGAGGTGGGGCTCAGGGGAGAGGTTCATACAACGGCATGATAAAGATCAAATATATTTGCATGCTTTGCGACTATTTGGATGAGACAATGTACATATGCACGCGGCACAGGTGTTTCAAATGAAATGTTCCCACCGGTACAAGACAGTTTCGGTTCGAACAAAAAGGAAACAAACAATTTTTTTTGTCCAGTTTGGCTGTAAACATATCAGGGTGTGCAATAATTGACGACGCAGTAAGCGACGTTTCATATTTATGTGCCACGAAACTAAGACAATGGTCCACAAATAAAAATATCTGTCAGTTGAATATCCCACATTCTAAGATTTTATTATCATGTATGCACCGTATCTCAAGTTTTCTCGTGACGCTTTCACACTTAGCAAACGTACGTTGCAAATCAATGCAAAACAATACAAAATTTAGCAATTCGTGCTAAAATTCTCGAGAATGGTTTGAAATTGCCAACACGATTTGCAAGTAAATAATATTTCCGTCAGGGATGGTAAACAGTGTAACTGCAGTCGCTTTCATATTTTTTTTTGTAGTTTATGCATTATTTGAAATTCCAAACCAGTTTTTAAAAACACGCTAGTTAAAATCAGGTACAAGCAATAATTTGTGCCCGGTAGTTCATTATTTAGGTTTTAGTATGCCCGCTGAGAAAACAAATGAAAGTGTTGGCTTGAAATATGTAAAGGATCGAATTACAATGTGGAAACTTGTTTGGTCGTCTGAGTATACGTCGCATCCAACTGAGTGTGTACCTCTTGCGCCATTTCAGACACGAAGAACGCCGTCGGGATCGTGGGAGGCATCGAGGAAATAGCCCACAACGCCATCGCCATATACTGGAATCCACTGGAGAGTGCTGCAAAGGTAAGACTGAAGACCCAAAAAGTTCAACATGTCCGATTGTGACTGATGGCAACAAGTGTAAAGCCTTGTCTCCTGGCTGTCGATGGGCCTTTCTCCCGTCTGACTAATGGGACGGGACGTTTATGTAAATCGGACTCGACATGGACTCGGGTCGCGCGCGACTTTGTAATGTCCACACCTTTGTCCTGCATGCGAAAAGAGAGAGTCGGCCCACCGCCTACCTGCAGCACCAGGCTCAGGTGCCGTGTGAAGTTTCCACAGCTGTGTGTATAAGGTTTTCTTCTCCCAAGTTTTTTTGAAAGGGGGGAGGTGGCAGCTAGGGAGGGATGTTATTTTCAACCCCTTGATAGCTGCTCTCTTAATTGGCGGAAATGCGCTACGTGCTCTGACTTCAGGAGCTGCTGTGTTGAGGGCGCCTTCGAAGGAAGCTTGGACATAACGAGTCCGCCCCATTTTCTAGCCCTGTTGTCACGTTTATGCTTTTAAGAGAAAATGCGTAATTATTTTATTAGCGTGCGGTAAGTTTGAACTCTCCCGCGGCTAGGCGGCAGTGAGCGCCATCTCTGTTCGCGCAACCCAGATTGCGCGGTCAAAATCTTCGTACACAGTTCATCTGCAATATGTAAATATGCGGGTCGTTTAGACAAAAGAAATTCCAGGTCTCCTGCCGTAGAAAATGGGACCAACTCCGGGAATCAAGTCTGGTTGCTTGACAGGCCTCATAGATCGTAACTCGGACATGACGATGGACACCTTTAATCTCCGTGTCTCATGACAAGCCTCATATATTAGAGGTCCCGGCTTCTGAAGGCCAGAATTTGTCACCAGGTCCGACCAAAATGGCAACTGTGGATGGTGACGCAAGCAAGGCGTTGCTGACTTATCGCGTCCATCGGCAAATAATTCGCCAGAGGTGACACTTGGAATGATCCTACACCAGCAGGGTATTTTCTTCTCTGACCTCCTCATCCTCCCCACTACTCTTTAGCAACAAAGTGGCCATGTTGACCGGGAGAAACAACCTCATCCATGTCAACCCCCAAGGTTTCCGCCTTCGCTTCTTTACGTCAAGATGACTGCTGTCAATGACGCCCAAAAACACCTTACTTATTCCTCCGACCGGTTCCAGCCACTTTCTCGTCAATGGCAACCGTGCTTTATGGACAAATATTGCCTCCGCCATGACATGTCATTTGCAATATTTTGCAAGAAAATGGACCCTGAATTTGTACATTGTAGGAATCTCAATTTTTAACTGGTGTTTGTTGCTGGGCTTATGGGAAAGTTGTTGTATCTTTGGATCTACCGGATTGTAATGTTAGGGGCTGGTCAAGTGAGATTTTTTATGTGGTCCGGAACGACCCCTGATTTTTCTGAATTTGAATAGTGCCCTCTCTGTTCCGGAGATAACAGAAGCCCCCCAGTCTACTTATTGATGAGCAGATTACACATTTTCTATAGAAACTTCCCAACCGGATGCTCGGTCATGCAAATTGGACGGGTGCCCGTTATAATCAGGATTCACCAACCGAGATGTCGAAAAAATGACAAAACAAAGAAATTCTGAAGTGTGTGGGCTCAGTGGAGCATCGTTTATACCCCGATTTCAACTGGTTTTAGGACCGGTAACCGTTAGTGAGAAGAAAAAATGAGCTGACTCCACCTTTTGGGACAATAAGATGTTTTTGCGGATCTGATATTGGGGACATTTTGCGAGGGAATTGAGCGCGATGGAGACCCACGATAACGTCACTTTGCTGATTGGATTCCCATTGTCTTTGCATTACCAAGCATGAAGCGCATGCGTGAACATCAAACATGGCGGTGTCAATTTTTTTATTATTTACAATAAGCTTGAATATGATGCTTGCTCGTCCGTGGCTCCCAAATAACAAAGGGCTTAACCTCATTTTTCTGGCATTAAGCACACGTAAAATTTGTAAATCTATATTATATTTGGCTGGTTAATTCACTTAAGCGCGTAAGCTACCGGGGGAACAGTAGCACAATTTTCCACTCACTGCGGATTAGTCTCAAGGATATAAAACCACAGAAAAACAAGATCGGGCATTAAGATGACTTATCTGGCTGTACGATCAGCATACCAAGCGGCCATTTTTTGGCCGGAAAAGGGGGTCCAACATATATTTAATCTCATTAGACACCTTCCGAAGCATAAATCATGGCGACGCAAAATATGCTTTCATTTGTCACATTTTATCACGATTTTTTTTGGTGTGTGTGTATGTATACCAGTGTGAGTCACCTGCGCCGGAAATTATTATTCATCGGCGCCATCTACAAAAAAGGCAATGTATCACCGAGTGCGACCCTGCAATTAAATTGCAATGTTGCGAAACGCATGATGGCTCGAAAAAAATTCTCGTGGCGTACCAATGACTTTTATTTCTGTGCTTTGTTGTACATTTTACGAGTTTTTTGTGACCCAGGACTCTAGATAATGAGAACCTACTGGGAGATAATTAGGCGGGAAAGTATCCTCTTGAGAGGCTCATCTTGCCGCTCGAATTCCAGACCTTTTTTTTATGTATTCTTCATAAAACTACCATTCGTTATCTAAACTCAAAAAATGGGGGATTCTTTTGATATTTAGTGAACATCGTGGGGAATAAAATGGTAAAAGTAAAACAATAGGACTGGCATATTTTCTCTTGAATTTTTATGGATCTGTGAGATGATCATCTTGGCTCTAAGCAATTCTCATGACTTTTTTTTTAACCTTTAGTTTTTTTTATAGTTCGGGTGGGGGACCGGAGCCCATTTTATTATTGTCAGTTTGGGCACAAAATATACGCCGTCGGCACGCTATTGTTTTTATCCAACTTTTTTTTGTTCCGAGGGGCTGTGTATGTGAACTCATTTTCTATTTGGAAGTGATGAGCTCGGATTTTAATTTGCGACTTGAACCAGCAGGAAAAATAGACACAAGGAGTCAATCATTAGTCTGAAACCAGAGGGTTAATTAGGTGTATATAAATGACAGGGGGGGTTGTATGAAGTTAAAAATGAAGAGCCTTTGTTGTCGTGACGGAACGGCAAAGGCTTCTAATATGAATGATCATTCTTTGCGCATCGTTGCTCCGAAACATGCATTAGGTCATGCTGTCAGATTAAGATGCACGAGAATGCTCCAAATCCATGGTCGGTCATGACATGTGTCATCTACCCTCTTGGTTTGACTTATAAGGATTTGAGCCTGAGGCTTCCTCGAATTATGCGACAGTTTTAGAACGTAGGAATGCGATTGAACTCCTTGATGTGCAGTTATTCCATGTCTTCAAGGCGAACTTGGCGTCCACCTTCTGAGGGCTGCATCTCATATTCAAATTAGTTCGGTGACAAAGAAGGGACAATAAAAATGGTGCAATGTCCTTGCAAACCAAGGAAACAAGACAGGTGGAACAGATAAGAGGGATAGATAGAAATGTGAATGCAGCCAAGCGCCGGAAGATGGATATGTGTGAGGTGTGTGGTGGCGTGTGGGCTAATCCTCAGAACAAGTGTGAGAACGTGAGGTGAAGCGCATCCAGGTGGAGTCCTGAGTTCGAGTTATAAATTGCGCGCCTAATGCATCATGCCCCTGATCCACTACGACTAATTATTTCCTATGCGATTCTCGGGGGATAGGACAAGGGCGTATCTAACTCACGCTAAACCCCTAATTGGGGGTCCATCCAGCCATCTTATTTTTTGTTAGATTTTTAGGCGCGGATACACGTTTTGTGACTGCATGTTCGTGTCCTGGCAAAATTGTCGAAAAAACATAAACGTCAAATGCTCGACCCATTTTTGGAGTTAACATTGCAAATGCATTACGGTGATGTAAGCGTCCGAATGTCCCTCTTCCGGATTCTTGGGACATTTTGTGTCATAGCGAATTAACCCGCGCAGCTTGAGATAGACACAGTCCTTATTCGTGAGGAATTAAGAGTGAAAGTACGGTGTCATAAAAAAAAATCAAATGAGTGCCGCCACTTATTTTTACTTAGGCAGCGCATAAAACTTGGGGTATACACGAATCTGCACTCTTCCAAACGCTTGACACTTTCGGGATAAAACTTTGTTTATGCCTTTTATGGCGACGGCGCCTTTTTGCAAAAAAAAATAATTTCCAATTAAAAAAACCCGCACTTGGTGTGAACCTTACCGTCTTAAGCATAGCCCGTCGCCACTTGATGGCGCCCATGTCTTAAGAAGTGACGGGGCCCTTCTTATATAGTTCACTGCGGGTTACGTACCTGTCATTTTATGTAATGGGAATCTTGCAATTCTCCGAGCCCCAGGTAAGAAAGACCATAAAGGGTAGGTTTAGATAGACCTACGTCATGAAAATGGGTAACCTAATTGACGTTCTTTTTTTGCGTTGCTCTGGCCGCCTGATTTAAATTTAGATTAAGGCTCTGATGATGCACTTGTTAGTAGCTTTCCTTTTCTGCTATATGCGCAGGTGTTCTTGATGTTTTTTTAGTTCCCTTTTGGAGTTGAGATTTGTAAGTAGGGTTGGCGATTGTTTTTTTTTTAGTGATGCTTCTAACCGAAAGGATCACTGGTTGTGCATTAGCTGAGAGCTGTGGGTTCAAAAAATTTCCGATGATTTGTGCTTGCGTTTACTTTGAATGGATATGTCAGAAACCTGTTTCGGATAATCGGATTACATGCTTTTTCTGAGCTTCGTAATGCTATAAAATTCACCCCATTTTTCATATTCATGGCAATAAAGTATCATTAGAGAAAAATTGATGTGAATTTGCTCAGCGTTAATTATGATAAATGCGTCGATGATAAACCTGAAGTTTTAGTGTCGCGCCATATTTTAGATTGCAAATTAGAAGACCTCGATGCATTGAAATATTTCCATTTGTGCATGCGCAATAGTTCAAATGAAGATAATGTCAAAGGATAAGAGAAACTGCAGTGTTTCTTGTCCCGTATCGTAAGTATTGAAAAATAAATTGAAAATTATATTAAAATATTTCAGCATGTATGTTCAAACTGTGAGCACATTTTTAAACGCCACTACGTATCTCCACCTCGCATTTGAAAAATTGTTGCCGCGGTATATAGCCTATCACACGTGAGAGTGATGCAATATACTCATTAAACTGTAGTTTTCACATTCTACAGCAGAAAAACATTGAGAATAATTAATTCGCGTGACTGTGACATACCTTTACTGGACTTTTTTCATCCCTAAGATGCAAACGCGATGGCGTGAACTTGAAATCTTACATCCTTCGAATCTTTTTATTGTGTGAGCCTCTGCAATAATAATTACCATGACTTCACAAGGGGATGTGGAAACAAACACTATTTTTGCTACCGTCTCAGTTATGCGATACCTGTAATTAATACTGAGTAATTTATCCTCCACGCAAACAGCAACTGCTGTATATCGCCACATAACACGAGATATGCTGATTTCGACATGTGACACCAACACAAGGTGTCGATTTTTCCAACATGAGACTTATGTACCCGGATGACTTTTTTCCACGACAAGTCATGGAGGACGCGTTTAATTAAGCGACACAAAAACCTTGTCCAGTTTCCTGCAGTCACAAAAGAGTTTTTCCGAACAGTTGACGAGCAGGTGGCGCTCCCAATCTTCCCTAGAGACTCTTTTTTACACTTTTTTCCACCTTTTTTCTTTTACCTTTTCCTCCTGCCAAGCGATATCTTATCATGTCGAGTTTATTTTTTTTTTTAAAGTCTGTTCTCAAAGTACGTTCCTTATCAGGTCAGGATGATCTGAACACAGACGGTAACAGTTCGAACATAATGTGGAGAATTAATTGGGTAACATTGTGGGAATTCTGGTGTCAGTTTGGAATGAAATTAATAATCCAGGGCTTCGATATCCGGCGATTAGAATGTTTTTGGGATGCTGATGAGAGGGTTGGAATTACCATCTAATTGAAGCGTAATTAGAGGTAATTTATACGGGGGGGGGGATTGGTCCTTCATCCAAGAGTGGGATTTATGAGGTTATTTGCTGGGCAGGTGCCCTCAGGGAAATTGGGTCATAGTGACCGAGCCAGGTAAAAACTTTAATTGAAGCTAGGATGGGTTTATTACGGACTTTTCCGCGAATTTTTCTGAAGAGTTAAGTCACGATCGTGACAGCAAATTGCATGTTTCAACCTCTTTTTTTAAAATGCCAATATTTAGCACAATTTACAAAAGTTTCGGTTTAATCCGATTTTTTTTTGGTGTGTGTAAAGAGACGTATGTGCATGATACGCTTGATGCATAAAAATGGCGAGTTTGATTCATGGACATGGCCAATAATTATTGGGGAGCGTAACCGATGGGATTAAATGGCTGGGTGGGCAGGGATTAGATCCGTGGGGGTTTTTCACTAGATTTAAAAACCGAAAGGCAGAACCCTATCCATCTTGGTGGGTGGCAATTTAGCCCACTTCTCTCGTGTGTTTTTTGTGTGTGTATATACCTTCCAACTGCAGCACACCTTACATATAGGGAGATCCTGACTGCATATAAATTAAGGGGGATTTATCTATGATTAGTGTCACGCTGATGGAAGGTTTGGAGCGTGGAGAATTTTTTGGAGTGTAGTCTTGGAAATATAGTGTGTTGGACCATATGGACATATGTGAGGATGTCAAAGGATGAGTGACATGGAGAGAACTCAATCGCGACTATCCGAGCAAAAGGGGCGTGGAAACTGCTTCTAATGGATGTAGTGGAACCGGTCTCCGTTTAATGGGCCAAAAGCCGCGACCTGTAATCACTACCTGGAGCTCCCTCACTCACGAATTCGGAGGGATTTGAGTGAGTAAGGGGACTTTGCAAATTAAAAAGACCTGCCGCCATTACCCTCAAAAGGGATTCGGAAATTACCGGGCTGAAATTCATTATAGCATGAAACATAACTTTATAAAAATATTTTAGGTAATAAAGCGTGATTTTTTGGTGACTAACTATGCATTTTTTGTGTGTTTCAGATCAACGTTGCGGTGCAGTGTCTCAGCACGGATTTCAGCAGTCAAAAGGGCGTGAAGGTAAGGGACGCCATTTTGAATGATCACAGAATAGATGGCAGCACTAGTGACTGCCAGAAACCAAATTCCTCGCGTTACACGTGCTGGGAATATGTACATTATTTGTCATTTTTTTTTTTGTTGGACTGGTGATCTCGGGTTGTTGACCATTATTTGGGCTTTTGCCTGCGAGGTGTCGATGATGATAAGCCTCCCCCCCCCCTCTCCACCTCATTTATTGCCTTTATGGTCCGCGCCTCTTAGCCACTTAGCTTTTATTGGCCTCAGATGCAGACTTTTTTATCCCCCATAGGTAGATGTGATGCGGGTGTGAAAGTGCGGCGCGGATTTATGTTTCATTTTCTATCCGCCTTCACCACAAGCCCTTCGTTAAGCCCTATCATACCATTTTTTGTGTGTGGAAAGATGGAGGTGAGGAGAAGGGTACATTTTGGCTTGTAATAGAGACGGCCAACTTCAAAGTGCATGCACTCCAAACTGGCCGCCACGCAAAGGGTCATAAAGGTGTAAGGACGCCTTATTTGTGGACATAGTCCACGCCGCTCGGGAAATCTATGGACTAATTATAAAATGACCATTGGCCGTGGCGATTCGATATTTGCACACTATGAACAGGTAGAATGTAGCATGACGGGTGTTGGTGGCCGATCAGTCATCTGTTGTGATTAGCTGTCACAAAATGACAATCCCGGCAGATATGAAGTTGCCATTGAAGCCTACCATTCACTCGGCATTCCTATCATTCCATCTGCTAATTGGACGGTGTCACTGGAAATCCCGGTTCATTATCACACACCGGTGCCTCCGATGGCCAGAGTCGACCCACGTGACTATCGGAAGGACACAAGTCCCGTTTCCGCGTAGCCGTGACTAGTCAGGGTATTTCCAAGATGGCCGCCGCCGGGCCATCAGGGTTACCAGACAGGGGCATGCACGATATAATTCCCGGCTTCTTCACCACCTGTTAATCCAACCGGAGTGTGATTTATGTGGCAGAGACCGTATCCGTCGATAAGCGAAGGAAAAACCTTTTGTTAGTGTGTGTAGTAGATGTACGAATGAAGGAGTGTGTTGCCAGCCAAAGTTACAGGGTGGTGAAAAATGGCGGCCGCCATGCAATTGAATGGTCCGAGGGGCGTTCTCGTGCATGCTTCACTTATCGCCACCACGACTCCCGGATTCAATATTCGTGTTGAGGAAAGGGGTAACTGCCCAACACCATTTGTACTCTGTGTAGAGTAAAAAAAAAACAAACGTGCCAACGGTAGCCATGGCTAGTTCTACTTGACTGCACTGCTGCTGCTTCCACTTCTACCTGCTCTATCTCAGCCCCGCCATCTTTTTCCACCCTCCAAACAAAAATTCCAACCTTGGGCTCTGGAAAACTTAGCAGCTCCTTTTGCTTCCAAAGAGCATGCTTGGATGATTATCTAACCAGTTACTCTATACAATAAGCTAAGGGTTATTCACTTTTTGGCCGATGAGTAACCATCTTACAGCCTTGTAAATAGATTTCACAGACGTGTTGCATTTTTGTGAAAATGGACGCAACATGGGCGTCCGCTGTTCAACTGACTGTAAGTATGTTGATAAAGTAAGATAAGATTTAGTTATGAATCATTGAGAGCATTCAGGATCCAATCGCGAGGAGTTTTAATTAAACAAATTCGTTTTACAAGGCTGCAATAGGCTACTTGAAGAGTCAGTATATTCCCAGTATTAGACCAGTTACGTGTTCAAGTCCTGTCAAACTCTGGCCGAAAGTCAGTGCTGCCATCTAGTAGAACGATTTCCGAATTTTCCAGGACATTCAAGTCTCGACATGTCACCGCCGGAGCAACGGACTAAGGGTAGTTACCACTTTTCTTTCCTATTAGCCCTAAACTTTTTTAGTATGCTTTGGCACGAAATTCGGACTATTAAAAAAAAAACAAAGTGACAAGCTCCGGTTTCAAATACAATAGTTAGAGGCAGCACTGGTATCACTCTGGACTTTTATAACCCTCAGACTTTTTTTGGTATGTGGGTGTGTGTATATGTAAACTAACTGTGCAGTAGAGTAGCCCCGAAGTGTTTTCTCATTGTGTCACATCCTTCGCGACTTGTCGATTAGCATAAGGCCAGAGAAGTTTGGGAAGCAGATTCTTATCATCTTCCCATTCCAATATTTTATTGCCGCATTAACTCCCACCACTTTATCCTTCCTCTCTTGAATGATTTTGTTTCTTTTTTTGCCCGCACTAGGAAAAAATTGCTAAGTGCGAAATAAATTCACAACAGTGGGATTTTGGTTCGAAGGGGGAGGACGTTTGTATGAAGACTAAGAGGAGGGGAAAAAAAAACATAGTCAAAGAAATATCGCCTAAGGGTCTTAATTAAGGGGGATAGCATTTCCGAAGCGAATGTTGGCCGCCAATTAGAGGTAAGAAATGGGGGTCTGCCCCACGAGTGATGCACACTTCAAAAAGACAGTTCAATTAACGATTTGGGCATATTTTACCTGGCCGCAAAAAAAAACATGAGGGAAACGACCAGGTGTTGGCTACATTGTTTTTATTCAGAGAATCATTTTTGCATTCGGATCTTCCCGCATGCAAATCAGGATTTAGATTTTTTTTTTTTTTGTTAGGTGACAGCAACTAACGAATTCGATCGTTAATCCTTCACATGTTGCTCGCTTACTTTTGTAGCGGCTTAAAAAACGGCGTCGTCTTTCACGCTCTTTCAATAAGATTAAGTCGCGACATTTTCGCCATTTGCACGCCTTTTTGCCAGGATTTTCATTGTTTCTTTTTTTTGTAAACCCCTAACTTATGTGAGGCCATTTTTGCTGTCTTTTCCTTCTATTTCCAAGACTTGGAAGGTGTTCTTGAATTCCAGGTGTCAGAATTTTTCGGCTTTTTGTGCGTCCGAGGGGGGGCCCCAGCAGAGTCGGACTTACGAGTGACTTATGCCACTTGGTTTCGTGGGAACTGAAGACCCTTTTGTGGATCAGGAAGAGAACTTTCCCCCCTTGGAGACTTTTTGTGAAAGGACCGATTTCACTGGCGCCTTTGCCACAATACGACTTTTTTTTTGAGGGGGGCAGAACTGGGCCTCCAAAAGTCGGCCCTAAAATACCCCCCACTAAAACGCACGCGGATTTGTTTACCCCCCTACTAAAACCCTAAATTAAGTTACGGCATGCTAAAATGATCCGAGCTTTTCAAAAACACAGTAATTGTGGTACAGACACAGAAAGTAACCTCTATAGTTTCGTGTAACTTTTTTTTTAGACTAGTGGGTATTATAATAGTCTACACTTTTTTTTTCTTCCTCAAAGGCGTATAATGTGAGTGGTGCGGTTCGAGTTGGTTACGCTCGACTTGAAATGGTTTTAGGTTCCTTTTTTTGTATGTTGCGACCATATTTCACATGAAAACCACCCAGATCGTAGCTTTTCACGTTTTTTTGAAACATGCCGGCCGCGAATGAATAGCAAAATACTGGATCGTTAATTTTCTATCAAAAAATACACTTGTGCATGCGAGCCATTTTGGTGCTTTGTGGCTGAGGTATTGTCACGTCCCAAGTTTCTATTCGTTTCTACGCTTGAAATAGTTCATTCAACTGACGCAATAAATTCTCGAAGCAGTTTTTCCGTCGTTAATAATCAAATCGACAGAAAAAAATCTTGGAAGAGTTTTTTGAGTTAGTGAACGTCTATTTCAAAATAATTTCCCAAGTTTATGAACACTCAGATCTAGCCATAACAACATCTGTTGTAAATAAATAGCATATGTCTCGCATCCGGGAGTGTTTTGCACGAATTTGCCAGTAAAACTTCCTCTGATGACTTTATGGCTATGAAATGAATCCGGGATCGCCCGGCTTTTGTCCTCTGCTCCGAAATCATGGGCCATTTACACAAATAAACCCTCGAGTCTCCCCCACCCTGCCTGCCTCTCCACCCCCACCCCCCAACACCAGACCCTCTGGAGCCCACCTGCAATTGCATTCTAATTGCACTAGGGAGGACTTGAGGCCAATTCCGGCTTTTATGGCTCCTCTTGCTTTTTCTCCTCTTTCTGCTGCACTTGCCCCAATTATCTTCCACTCGCTTCCTTTCCAATTTCTTTATTGGCCGTAGCAAATCCATTCATTTTTTTATTGGCCGCAGCAAATCCAGCAACTGTGGCAGAATTGTATTTTTTTAAAAATATTGTTCAGATGTTTGTATTGGACGTCTGATCACACGTTATTTTTATTTTTATTTTTTTTGGCAGGGACTTCCTCTGCATCTGCAAATCGACACGTACGAGGACCCGAGAGACTCCAGCCCTGTTTTCCACCGAGGTTATTGCCAGATCAAGGTGTTTTGCGATAAGGTGAGTACCACACACTCCGTGTGACTTCAAGATCGGGGTAAAAAAGCTGCTTTCCATGATTAAGGGCGACTAACGGGACAGTTCGGATGCTTGGCGAAGACGCGATAGATACGTCTAATGGACACTACAAGGCCGTAAATGCAGCTTAATGGGAGTTCACTTGAGGTTAAGACATGAAAATCCTTCGACACGGAGATGCTGTATAGGGATACACTCAAAATTCTGCAATTAAATAAAATTCTCAACTGGTTTGCGGTATTTCGAGGAATAGTGCGTATGGCTCAGCTGGTTTGGGAAGCAGCAAGCCCCATAGAGGAAAGAGTGACAGGAGGAGGTTCCCACATGTCTTTGCTGGGTGGCCGTCACCTGTCAGCTGCAAATGAGAATAAAGGAGAAAAAGGCACAGAGGGGAGGTTGCTGGGGGGGTCTTTCGCATCCTATAGGGTATATATTTTTTTGTGGGTTCATTTATGCAAGGTTGCACAGTCCACGCTTTTCGTGTACCGTCTTCTTCCACAAACAAACTTGTTATGAGTAGTGTTAGAAAAGACATGGTGGCCAATTAAGGTGTCAATCTCACGAGGGTTGCCCAATTCTAGGCGGAAGACTCCAAAAAAGTGTCACTTGCGGTTGTGACTATTGTTGTATTACCCAATCCAGGCGCTGGCCAATTAGAGCCGATCCCTGGCTATCATTTGGCAGCAATTCCTTTGCATGTTAATTGGGTCGTAAAGGTAGGCGAATATCACTTGGCTCAGGACAGGATTTCTCAATTAGAAAAAAAAAAGTGTGTAGGTATCATGCGTGGTTCATGTGATTGGGCGGAGCTTAGATATTTAATCCCACCCCTTTAACCCCTACTCAATTATGCTGTCGTGATGTAATTTACTTTTTTTTTGTTCGATAAATAACTTGGGGGCATACTACTAAGTACAGGCTATGTAGTGCGAGGAAATGAATCCTCAGATCGTGCTCCTTACGTTGGGTTTCCAGGTATTCTGATAGCTGCCATTTGTGCATTCCAATGCTCGCCAGCAGAAAGAGGAAAGTCTTCAGAAATGCTGCAATTTGGTCACTTCTGGTAGACGCTGGTACAGTACGTGCCTTTTCATTCCGGGACTTTGTATTTCTGCCAAACAAAAAAAAAAATCAGGATTTGACCATATTGCCCAGATTATAGTATAGTACCAGGTACCGGTATGCCATCACAGTACGCTTCCCAGTGATGCATCTCAGAATGGAAGTCATGTACAAGTCAGCAAAGAGCCCTCCCGAAAATTCGGTAATTGCCAGCTCCTTCACCATATTTTGGGGCTAACGAAATGCGTGGAATTATTATGCACGCTGTAATTGAATGGGAAGTTGGTTTCCGTGAGCGGAATGGCTCATGAGTCCGAATCCTCGCCCAATCATATACTAATAACTATAATAGGGGCTTCTTATTTGGGGAGGGGACGGGTTATTTCTTTCGGGCAACCGAAAGAAGCGGAGAATTACAAATTATGCAAATGAGACACTCACGAACCTTCCAGCACTGATTTTTTTTCTTTTTAATCTTACATATTCCTCCTGCCGCGCATAAAAATAACACTGGGTGATCCAGAATCCCGCGTACTCAGCAGATGATGCGTCTGGACTGTTTTTCTGGTCGAGCCTTGAACTTGTGATTTTGGCCAATTGCGAGGTAATAGCGGACATTGGCGAAACATGCGATGATCCAGCGAGGAAGTGCCTTCGGCTACCTTTGATCCAAGCCGCAATTTCCTCCAGCCCCAAATCACCCACACGGGCCTTACTTTGGGCGGATCTCGGCCATGATTTTTATTCATGCTTCTCTTTTTTCTCACGCCTTCCCAACAAAAACTATCGCCTGCCACAAATCGCAGGGTGCGCATTTTATATACGCAATAATTATTTGCCTATATTTGGCCATTGGCTGGAGTTTACTCCACAACATATTTGCATCCAAAAAATTCATTTTGCCTCTAGCTAGTACATAAACTTGGGTGCATCAGGTGGACTTAATCTCAACAAGGTAGTAATTGCTTGGCCCACAAAAGAAGACACGTATAAAAGATGGGGGTGGGAAAAGGCAGGGTGGTTAGGGGAGGCGTGTCTACTACATGAATGGCTATCAAATAATTGTGAAAAGTTGGCTCGGGACAACCGACTCAACCCCTATCACACATAACAGTTTGTCGGCAGATTGGATTATTCATGCCCGATCCCGTTAACAGCGATTCGCAAAATATTTGGTAGTAATTGGTCAGTTATCTGGGTTGAGGATGGACACCGGTGTCAGGTGGGCGAACGATTATGAATAAGAAGTCGCGTTTCCACCCGAGCTTAACTAACGGTTGTCTGCTCTTTTGCCAGTGAATACACGGACCCGTTTCCTGGATCACTTCTGTCTCATTTGCATCCAGAACGCGGATTCCCAGAGTGACGTAAAAAAAAACCAGGTTGTCCGCCATTTTGAGATCCCCTGCCGCAAGGCTGTCAAATGCGGTGTCAACTAAGCACACGGCTCAATTAGCAGTGGAAAAAAACTTGGGAAAAAACTCCAAAATGACATGTGGTAACCACACACGAGGTGTCCTGATCGAGGCGTTTTATGTGGACTGTAAAGCTTATCGACATCTTATCGGACCGCAATAATTAGTAGGGATTTCTTTGCCGGCTGTTTATTTTATTTTATTTTAATAGGTGGGATGGTGGAAAAGG
This sequence comes from Catajapyx aquilonaris, assembly GCA_000934665.2. NCBI lineage: Eukaryota > Metazoa > Arthropoda > Diplura > Dicellurata > Japygidae > Catajapyx > Catajapyx aquilonaris. The sequence continues at coordinate 6,513 of KZ538234.1, read as the reverse complement.
TCATCCTTGGACGAGTATCATTGCCCAACTTGCCAACACAAGGTTTAGCCCTGACATTTTTCGACATGTTTACTCCGGACATCCTCACAAGGCTTGTATACGCCATTTGAGGATCCAACTGCAAGGATTCCTCATCGGGATGCGTATTTCCTTATGAAAGTTGAAAAGGCACTTCCATGTGAATTAATGTGTATGTAATGATCTCATAGTATATAGTTCACTCTAGTCTAATGGATGATAACCGGGAAGAGTTCAGCGGCAGCTACTTATCCACAAATGCGTGACACTCAGTGGTTAGTGCAAAAATGGCGGCATCTCCTTTTCTGGACCGAAACTGGAATCGGGTTTTGTTATCGGTCAGGCAACTCCAGATTTATGTCTCTCCATGTGCGTGTAAGTGCGGATAGGTGCATGTTTCAGCAGACATTTACGCATATGTAAAAGGTGCCGTCATTACGATTCTCCTACCGAACAAAATGGCGACACTTACACCCAACACTGGTTAGATGAGGGAGAAAAAAAAAAGTGCACACGAATGCGTGACTTTGACCCATTTCTCCTGTCGTAATTCAACCAGGCATCCCGGAAGCGATTATTCTGATAGATTTATTCAAGCACGCTTCTCTTGCTCAGTGGGAGAAATGCTTTTATCGTCGGGGCCCTCCATTTTGATAAAGCTGCAGACATTTGGCGCCAACTAGCACGATCAGCACGTTAATTAAACTTTATGGCCGGGCTTTGAAATATGGTGATCACCCGGTGGAGACGCTCTCGTAGGATCACTAAGAGGTAAAATGTTTTTTGCCCTTTTTACTTGGGAGCAGGGTGCAGAAAGGAAGACACGAGATGAGGAGCGAAGGGCGGCCAAGCGGAAGATGACCGCCACTGGACGGAAGAAGCTGGATGAGCTGTACCATCCGCCGTGTGAGAGGTCGGAGTTCTACGCCATGAGTGACCTGCTCAAGCCTCCGGTTCTGTTCACGCCGGCCGAAGACTTGGACAAGGTAGGGATCTTCAGTTGGCAACGAGGATCAAACCATTCATCATCGCATTTGATCGATCCGTTGCAGCTCTCCTCGATGGATCTCCAAGGTTTTTACAACCACGATGCTGACAACTCAAAGTAAGTTTGGCTTCTGCTCTTTTGCTTGGTGCTCTCGCTCATATGATGTAGCCAACTGTAAGGGCATTAAGTAACTAGTCTAATCAATGGGAGGGTAAAGTGGATGAGCTTTATTAAGCCTTCCAAATTTTTATATATTAGTTATTGATGTCTGTTGATTAACTTAAAAGAAAAAAAATCGACTCATATGTATTTGGAAATTAGCAAAGTGTGTTGGTTGGATTTGTTTAACTCGTCCACTTTGCCTTCTTGTCCAGTTTGACGAGCGAGGAGATGGGATCGGCGACTCACCTTCCGATCACCAACAAGACCTCGACCTTTGCCCTCCCCCCTGCCAAAAGCCCGGCAGTTGTGACCACGCTCAAGTTTCACAACAATTTCCCGCCAGATAACCCAGGGTAAGAAAATAACATTTTGAAGAAGAAGAAAAAGTCCCAACAACAAAAATCTAAGAGAAACAACCCGTTCGTAATATAGATATTTTTTCACGGTGTGACACATGCAACAAAATGGCCAATCCCTTTTGCATGGTAATTGGCGCCCCCCCCCCCTCCCCCCGCGCCCTTTCTCCCACCACCTTTGAAAGACTTTTCCCCAGCCCTGAAATGGATTTATGAGTGGAAATTACAGCATGTCTCAGATGCAATCTGTGGACTCATCCTGGACACTTAGCCGACTATAATTATCTGTAATTACAGGAAAATGCAGGTGGTGCATTCCCCTTAGTGTTGAGAAAGTTACTTTTATCAAGTAACTGAGTTGTGGTTAGCTCATTTTGAAAAGGCGGCGTGTAACTGGCTACCCTAGTAAATTGAACCAACAAGTTATTGGAGGTACTAAATTCCAGTCAAACAAAAGCTGATATTCGCACCACATTTCAACAAGAGGGACTTGTTGCAATTATGCAACAAATTTTCTTTCATTATCGCTCATAAATGAATGAACAAGATGATCCCTCCACTTGGGAGTGGAAGGAAATTATTGGTTGGTGTGTTCTTTAGCCTGGAGGGTTCAATCTTTCACGAACCTTACATTCTGTGAAATTCTTTGCATATTCCATTGTGATTATAGGGCATATATCTAGCTATGTTCTTGCTATCCTATTTCCACAATAATTTTTTTTCTTTGCAATAAAAATCGGATTATCAGTTCTCAAATGGTTTTTCTTGTAAATAGTGAGAAGAAGGAAAGTCTGGATGGCAGTGGACTTGGTTCCGATAGTGTCTTCTCGCCTCCCTCTATAAAGCGCAGCAAGTTGGTCCCACCCTGCAGTGAACGGATCATGGTCTATGTGCGGCAGGATGCAGACAAGGTGTTCACTCCACTTCACTTGGTGCCACCTAACACTTTAGGACTTCTTACAGCCGTAAGTGTGGATATTTACAGCCTAAAATTCAACTTTTCTCTTCTAAGAAGCTGTAATGCAGAAAATGGCTTGTTGCCTTTTATGAATGCTACGTGATAGTATGAAGAAGGTGTCTTGCCTGCATGAACACTTGCCGGAACTGAACAATAACTCAGAATTTGCCTATAGTATCTTCTCAGGCTTTTCTCTGTGGAAGGACTGTTAGAGCGCAAACTTTCACGAAAGTGAGTGCTGTAAATTAATATTCAAAGTGGAGTTATATCTGTTATATCAATGATCTAGCACTATAACTGCCTTGGCTCCAGCCCTGTAGAAAATATGTTACCTAACACTGGACTTATTTGATTTCAGATTGAATCCAAGTACAAAATCTCAGCCTCCAGCATCAAAAACCTTTTCAGGCAGAACCGGAAAGGGTGAGTATATCGATGCAATGGAGACATAGAGCAGAGGTACATTGTTTATTGATTGCAGGGTGGTGGCCAAGATCGATGATGAGATGCTAAAGCATTATTGCAATGAGGACATTTTTGGATTGGAGGTGAAAACAGTTGAAGGAGAAGATGGATACTACGATCTAACATTGGTTGAGTTGGACGACTAGTGTGGAAGTTACACCGGGAAAAGGATGCAACTCCTGAGGCTTCGTATGACAGCAGAGTTTTATGTGCTGTTTCTTTTTCAACGCCATAGTTTTGTTGTTGGGTAGTGTTTTCTTTTATAAAAGGGGTGTAGTTTGAAAGGTATAAATGACAAGCAAAGCAAGAATGCGTAAACAGATTTGTTTGGGACGCTGCAAATTTTATTTACGTATACTTTTGTTAGCTGGTGCAGCCAATAGATGTGTAGGTTTTGTTGGTAAGGAATGTGATTTATTTGCCGATATCAAAAAAGAATGGTAACTTGTACCAGAACCATAATGTGGTGGTTTATTTTTTAATGAACGCTGTTATGCGTTTTTTCAATAATTATTTTATAATATATATTTTGTGTCAGTGTTTGTACAAACTGTGATTTTTTGTATTTTATTATCATTTATTATTATTATTGTCAATGGAAAATTTTGACCAAAAGTTGCATGTTTCATTATTATTATTATTATTATTATTATTATTATTATTATTATTATTATTATTGGAAATGATGTTTTGTAATGACTTTTTTGCACACCCATTAAGAAGTTGCGATGAGAGCAAGAACTTGCAACCGATCTCAAAATGGAGCTGTGCCATGGAACTCATGAAATTAGACTACATACATGCCATTGTATGTAAAGAGATCAAAATGACAGTTGAAGAAATGGTGAGAGTTGCGACCCAAACGAAAAATCTTGGCTCAAACTCACCCAAGTGTTCATTGATTGTAGAAATGGTTTTCATATCAATGTCTGATGACTCTGTGACTCACTCCAGCATCTTAAGGCCTACTTTCATTTGTGTCAGAATGCATCAAAATGTGATAAATGGTAGGACAGTTCTAGAAATGGCCATATTAAGTAGCCATTTACTATTTTGTGCCAGCCAATATATACATGTTCAGTGGTAAAATGGTGCAGTTTCTAACAACAAAAATTCCGCTTTCTCCAAGGGTATTTAAACTGGTGTGATTTCTGCTCAAGTGATTGTTTGTGCAGAGGGCAGATATGACATCATTGCTCAACTTGAATCCACATGATAGAATGACTTCAAACTGTCCTTGGAGGAAATCACGGGATTATTCAAGATAACACCTTGCCTCCATGTAAAATACTGGATGAATTTTTTGATGAGGCATTACTATTGTTCAATCATGGTGCTTTCCCGATGCACTTTGGTACATTCCTGCCAACATGGAAGCAGGCCTCTGAAACTTTTCTTTTCCTTAAGGGGGAGGTATCTAAGGAATCTTTGTGCTCATGAAGAGGACTAAAGTGATTTTTTAAGCATGTGTATATCCTCTATTGTACCTGACCATGCATGAATGTAATCCGCACATCAGCGACTTGAGAAGCAAAAAATTTCTTCGCAAACTCAATCACACAAGTTAGTGGTAACTGATTCAGTTTCAAAAAACTAAGCCCAGGTCTCGATGCATTTCACAGATTTGTGCCAAAGAAACAGTTGCCATAAATCAAATCTTCCAACAAAGCAAAACAGAACTCAGTTGTTGTGTGTTATTTCTTGTACAAACATTCATGTTTCCCTTTTAATTTATTTATAAACAAGTTACCCTACTGCCTCCCCCTGTCATTTTCTTTATTAGATAACAGAGAGCACCTGCTAAAGCCTGTGCCAAAAAAATTAGCTTTTTTTTGCACTTAACAAGCCGATACTTAATGCACACAATCAAAATGTGACGCGCATTTGTTAAAAGAGAACAAGTGAAAAAGAACGCTGGGGTAAATGTACAGTTTTAATGTAGCGGTTTTTTTATATGCAAGTAGTTTAAATATTGTTTACATCATGTCGCATTCCATAAGGTTGTGTTTTCGTAAACTCTGGACATTTGCTGTGTAGCTGCGAGGAATGATTGGTAACTGTGATAAACAAAAAGGCAGAAAACGTGTGCAGGTCACAATACATGCAACAGTGGGGTTTGTGTGAAAGCAAGAGTTGTGACAATGTTGTGATTTATTTTACTCGATTGACAAGAAAGCAGCTCAACAAAGAAACCTTGGATGCAAAATCGCAAGTGCCATTGACTCATGTGTGAAAAGTGTGTGGATTTTTTTGGTGTCAGAGGTGAAAACACATGATCCATACAAGACAAACCGGTGCCAACTTTTTTTAACATACACAAAAATGAAGCAAGGGAGACAACAATGAGACTCACTGCCAGCCCCCTGAACTCAAGAGTGCTTGCCATTTATGTTCTCAATATCAAAATGTTTTTTTTTTTAGTGGAAACAATTTTACCTTTCCCTAAACCCTATAGAGAAGTTGACTTTTTGGATGGTTGTACACTTTTTTAAATCGAAAAAATGAAACTACTTTTGTACAATATTTAGATTGACAAAATAAAGTTATTTAAGAAACAAGTCTTGTGTTCTACTGTCAAACTGATCTTGTAAAACCTGGGAGAACAACTGTTGAAGAGAATGATTTGTAACACAAGGGAAGTGCTTTCACTTGACAATGGAAAAATAACTTACTAGACATGAAAATATGCAGGGACATATTTCTAGCCAATGCACCCTATTCCTCTATTTCCCACCAAATGCACCCTAATGCAACCTTACAGAAATAATATTGTCAGAATGTTGAGATAAGCAGTCATGTGAAGGTGAGTGTAGTAATGGATCTGATGAAGCTGGAGTTGTATGGTGTGGTGAAGTTCTTGAAGGAAGGAAAGCTACCATCACAGGTTAGTGCCTGTTTACCATGTGATGTCAATAGTCAAATCCCCAACCATGGGACAAGTCTAGTATTGGGACAAGCCATTCCAGTGGAATGGAAGTCCCTAGCCTAGATGGCACTTGCTCTGGGCACTCCACAGAAGCATTGTAGGGACGATAGTCCCTATAAGTAAGATCCTCGTGCAAAAACAACAATGAAAATTTTCCTTGTTGTTGTTGTTGTTGTTGTTGTTGTTCAGAGGACGTTTTTCTGTCAAGCATATCTCAAAACCCGTTGCAAGTACAGCCTTCATATTTTGAACACGTATCCGGCCCGACGTGCTGCAGTGCCCGATCCCCTACACAAAAAGCCCAAGGACGTAATAGAACCCCGAAATAAAATTATAAGTGAATAATTCATTATGAGCAGCAATGCGTGCAACTGGAATCCATGTATGACAATAGTCACACATTATTTAGAATATTATTTTGTGTAAATATCATCTCTACACTTTATGCTGAATTACATACGCTAACTGCTTAAATAAATATATGCTTCACCTTATTTTCATTACATTATTATTAAATAAACATTCCATTCATTTAACTTGTTATTATATTTCATTCAGTTTCCACGGTATCCTCCTTAGGTCAACAGTTGAGTGACTCGATTATGACTGTGCTGTTGCCAACCATCAAATATTATTGAAT